>JAWWTY010000035.1:12894234-13192183 GCA_035222235.1 Margarornis squamiger | reverse complement strand
GGGCGGCCGCGGCCGCGCCGCGCTCACACACTTTTCTCCGAGCCGAGGGAGGGAGGGATGGAGGGAGGGAGGGGGCACCGCCGAGCCCCACCCTCGGGGGCGTGCGGGGCCGGGGCCGGGGGGGCGATGGAGCGGGACGCGGAGCCGGCACCGGCGGTGCGGGAGGAGCGGGCAGGGGCGGGACAGCGGCTCGGAGCGCCGGGGGCAAGGTGCGAGGGGAGAGCCTCATCCCCGGCATCACCGCCCCAGCCCTGCTGCAAAGAAACGTACAGGAAAAGGAGGGAACCGAAAGAAAAGTGCGCTGTCAAAACACAGAACATCCCTGTGCGGTTTCGCTCCAGAGAGGGGGGAACCTGCTGCGAACAAGGTTGGCCCACCTGTGTTTCACCCAGCTCAGCCCTGCCATCGCCTCCTCACCCTCGTTATGCCTTTCGTACACGTTCTCAGTCCCGTCTTCTAAACATAGTTCACAGGCAGCGTTTTCATCCCTGTTCGTTTAATTTGATGCTTTCCCCTGGGTATCTTGGATAACTTCAGCTGGCATCTCTTCCTCCTGCTTGTGGGAAAAGCATAAATATTTGTGGCCTAACAGCAAACATACTTTTAATAATATTTACTGCAGCTGTGCCACGCAGCAAGCAAGGGGCAGGTTAGTAAGAAGTAGTGAGTATTTGAAATACTTCAGTCTAAGTGGTTCTGAGTGCAGTAATCACCTAAGCAGGGACACAACACAAACACATACACACACACTATGACAAAGCAACACCTTTAAATGGTGGCTTACAATCTACTGCTTTTATCCTGAGAAATTGGGCTCTGATCCTTCAGGCAAATACAGCCAGTCCTCAGTGGTTGGCTAATCAACCATAATCAGTGAGGTTCTCTCTCTCTGTAGTCAGTTCCTGAAGCAGGTGTCAAAGATTATCATTAGTTATTGCCCTAAATAAAATGAGTAAAACACATTTTGGCTGATTCTTAAAAGCCTATCCTTCATGCAAGATATTATTCGGAGTTCAATAAGCCAAGTCAAGAAAGGGTACCTTAGCACAGAGATTTCCAAGGAGGAAGCACAGAGAACTTTGTCAGGAGTGTACTTTGTACTGTCATGGTTTACATTATGTTGTTGTTAGTAGCAGCTAATTCAAATGTGGAAAAAGCAGAATGGATGCAATTCTAACATAATTTCTCTCACAAGACTGTAAAGAAGCATTTCTTGGTGAAAAACTCATTGACAAATGTGTAACAGCTTTAGTCTCTTCTGCTTGATTGTAGATTTTGCTAGACACTACAAATACTTGTTAGATGAGTTTAAATATAAGAATTCAGCAGTTGACAGTAAAACACAGCAGCTATCAAACATTTATGTTCTGAATTTGGAGATAATATAGACAATTCATCTCATTTATAAGAGAAAGCAGACAAGAAATGGTATTTCTTTCCAAGGCGACATCTACCAAGGGACCAAAACCCAATCCTATCATCATTCATAAACTACCAACATCTGACTTCTTTGAGTCATGAAGAAAATTTTGGTATGATGTAATTTAAATGGAAAAGGAGATTATTCAGAAATACTGACAGGTAATAGAGGTTCTATTTATTAGATCTGAACTGGACCATATGTGTTATTTCCATAACATGCTCTGAAGAAAGTTTTGGAAGTTGCATATTGAACCTCTTGGCAGAGATTTTTATGGATATGAGGTGGAAGTCAGATAGCAAGGTCATAAAAAGTAGTGAAAAAGTCTGGACTAAAGAGGTTTGGCTACAACTCTTCTTATTGCTTTGAAATTCCATTTCTTGTCATTGTAGATACAGTAATTCAGTACCAGAATCTTCAATACAAGCTCTGAAAAAGCAACCTTTGAGGTCTCTCACAGCCCCCTCTTTATATTTTGCCAACCATGATGCTGAAGCTGCATGGCAATCCACTGACCTAATGCTAAAAAATGAAAGCAGAAAGAAAAATCCATCAAATCAAAGCTCCTATTTTCATGTGCAGATAGCAATTGCTGGTGGAACTCTGCAGCCTTGGCACTGAGGTGTTTTGCACAATTTGTATTTGCCAACGCATCTGTTGCATCCATGCAGAAGTTCTGTGCATCGGATGAATCTCACCAACATTTGTCAGGTGAAAAAATGATCATATACCTTGAGAAGTAACATTTTTTGCAGGTGATTGAGTGTTACAATAGATACTTAGAGCTATCCAAATTGCTATTTTTTGTAAGGGAATGCAAAAGCTATAAAATTGTCTTATACTGTGCCTGGGATGTATAATGTTCATCATAAAATGAAAAATAGTTGAGGTACGAGATTTTACATTTTTTCTTGACATGAAAATGTGGGGGGTTAGGGAGAAAAAAATGACTAAATTTTGTGCTATGTAGATTTTCAATATCAAAACAAAATCAAAAACCTGTCAACCAACCTTAAGACTGGACTGGAAGCAAAAGTATATCAGAAGGAATAAACCTGGTAGACCTTTAGAAAACAGGGGTTGTGATTCTGATGTTGCAGCAGTTTAGCACTCATGACACACTTGACTATAATAGACATTGCAGTCTGTAATTGTGATTTTAATCATTGTGTAATGAAAAGAAATCTTAGACCACTACTCTGTAATTGAGCCAAACCCAAGGACTGCCCTCGACACATGTGAGTGGGTTTGGATGTGATCATTTAGCACTGCCTATGCCTGTTACTCAAAGGCACATTTAACTTGTTCTTAGTTCTAGTTTGCCATGTATTGTTATCAGGGCACTACATCATGCAGATGACTGTCTTTCAGTGTGACCTTAAACAAGTCAGCTACTCTATCCCTCAGTGTCCTTGTGTGTGTAATGGGCTAATGACACCACGTAGTTTGTCTATGGACACGGAGGGTAAAGCTACATATATATTCTACTATTCTTTAATAGGACTAGGTGAATAAATAGCTTACTCATTTAATGTGTGCCCCTCTGCTCACTCATTTGTAATTATTCTGAATTATACTTTTCATAACTTGTTCTCTTTAAATATAGAATTTCAAATGCCTGGAATGTGATTTTAGCCAGATCACTGTGAGTGTCTATACTGAAATTGCATTCTGTATTGTCCCATGTATACAAGACTCCAACAGAAAGAAAGGGAGAGGGGTGCCTCCCAAATTCTGCCAGAGATCCAAAGTCACATAAAGGAATAGAGTTCAGTTTTTTTAAAGCATTCAGTTTTATCCCATGCTTGTACCTGGGTGCATTATCATCTCTCTTCTATCTTCTATGCTTTCTTTTGCAGTTAGGAGTATTGCCATTTAAAATGATTTTATTATACTTTAGTGTCAGCATCTCTCCTTGTAATAGAGATATAACTTGTATCTCTTACAGTTAGTCATTCGTGCTGCATACAGACAGCATTGCCTGGGTTTATCTTCAGTACATCTGAAATGTGTTTTTCTACCACAGTGCCTGGCATTGTCATCTCTTGGGTTGACAAATGTTTTTAACAGGAACTTGGGACCACAAGATACCATTATTTGTAAAAGGAGCCAGTTCACCTGGCCATGATCTTTCCTAGTACACAATATGTACTTACTGCACACATCGAAAGTTTGGGGTGACATGGGTGCATGCCCTTCAGCTTCAGATCTGAAGAGATGGCTCTTCTGACCAGAAGACCACTCCTCAGTATGCAAAGGAGTGTACAGGAAAACAGTAAATATTCAAATCACTGATATCAAAGGGATTAAATATGTGGCCTTCTGTCCTACCATTTGACACTGCTCCCAAAAGGAGGTAAATTTTGGTGGCAATGGAAACAAAATGCCATGTGGCTAACATGGTTTTAGGTATTTATTGTCTAATTCTATTCACAGTAAGTTTAGTAAAGTAAGTTTAGAAATTTTTTCCATCTAACTCCACCATTTGACAAACTTATCAACGAGAAGCTTCTTGGAAACAAGTCCAGGAAAGCAATGATAAGGTAAAGGACATATCCCTTAAAATGGGACATTTGATACAAAGCATATCAGGATCTGTGAGTCTTTTCAACACTTGAATTTCTGGTTGCAAAGGCTTTACCTCAGACATCAGATTTAGAAAAGTCATGCCATTAGCTAGATACAAATTCAATCTCTGTACTTATATAAAAAAATTGTGTGCATGCAAGAGCTCTTCCAAAATTTTCAACATGTGAGATTTTTGAAGAATCTGATCTTTTCCTCAATATGCCAGGAATCTCTATAGTAGTACAAGCTGCATTGGGTCAGACCACAGGCTCACCTGGCTTGTTTCTGACAGTGGCCAAAACCAGACGCCTTGGGAAGAGTACATGGGAAAAAGTGTGCAGTTTTGGTTCTTTCCCAGACTCTGAAAATTTGAAGCTCAGAGAATTCCCAAGCCAACAATTGTATCAATATCATTGATGTACTTTTCTCCTCTGAATTTTTCCAATTCTTTTTTAACCCAACTACGTTTTTGACCATCCACAAATCTGGTACCTATCCTAAGGCCAAATACCAGTGGTTTGATACATAATTAATGATGTCATGTTCCTTAATTGTTTCTATTTCAAAACTGTGATAACTATATTATAATGATCAGATTTCAAGACATCTACACTTGTAGAAAATACTCAGTTACCAGTAATATTTGGGACTACTAGCTTCCAGAGACACGAAACACTAATACAACTTCATCATTTGAGGACATCAAATGTGAGAGAAATTGTTAAGTATTTGTTTTCATACTGCAAATACTTACTGAAATGCCTGGCAGTATGTTTTTTCCCTCATCTGTAGTGATTCTTCTCTTTGTTTCTTTGTTTTATCCAAGTATTATAACCTGAGACCACAAAGACTGCATACTCTTGGGAAGGACCATGATGGACTAATTATGAGCTGTAGATTCTATTGCAATAGAAGTCTATAAACCAGTAATGTCTGTGCCTTATATAGCTCTTTTCATGTGTATATTTTTTAGCACTTACATGAATAACCCTTGGAACAATTCATCCACAAGTATTTCTGATTTCTCTTACTCCTTCTTTTATATTTATTTGCATAAAGTAAAATAGAATAAATAGACTAAGAGAAATAATAGAAATAAATAATAATAATAGAAATAGAATAATAGAAAATAGAAAAAACAGAATATGCTGACTTGGAAAGGACCCACAAGGAGGGACCATCCCCAAGAGTCACACCACGTGCCCGAGATGGGATTTCATTATGAAACACTGTAGGATGTTTCCTGCAACGTGAATTAGTGTCCTGTTTTCAGTTTTAAGACAACTAGTTGTCTTCATATGTACTTACTAACTTAAACAAAAATTCTGTCAAATATATATTGCAAAGGCGTTTGTCACTTTCCTACCGCACATTTGGAATTGCCCATAAAGCTCTGAAACACTCAAGCCACATCTGTTGCAGGCTGCATCCTGAAAAAGGATCTCTACTTCAAAGTGGATAAATTGCTAATCCGGGCGAACCCCTTGACGCTGGGCTGGAGTTAGACCCTTGCTTTGAACACGTGGTAACAATTACTGGTCCCTGAAGTTGCGTTTCAGCATCCCCGGTGTGCTGTGAGCGCGCCTGGGATGGCCATATTAATGCTGTACGCTGGGACAGCCGTGACCGAGGGGGAGCCGCCTCTTTGAGGGCGTATTTGCCCGTATCCCGAGGGCTGGGATGAAGGGATGCTCCCGGGATGGGTTGGCAGTGCCCGCAGCTCCCCCTGGTGCCGAGCAGCGCGTGGTGCTCGCTCTGGAATCGCCGCGTCCCGTTCCCACAAGCGGCGTCCGCCCCGCGCCCCGGTCGGGATGGATCATTCGGTCATAACAAGCATATTATCCGTGCTTAATGAATGGAACGCGCCGCTTCTTCCTAGGCATTGTCAGGCTTTGATGCAGCGCAATTAGCGGAGGTTCTCATTTAATTACCCAGCATAATAGGACCTGAAATGCTGAAATTCAGTCTTTCATATAACTACTGCTTTTCAACAGTCCCCAAGGCTGATGGGGATAATGTTTCAAACTAATGCATATTAGTTTATAAAGAAAACGTTGCAAAACAAATACAGTCTTACAAGAGTATAATACTTCAAATTGCTTTAGGAGCTGTTTGATTGCTGTGGCCAATAACTGTTGTAAATTGGTGAAGATGCAATTAAATAGTCCTAGTTAAAAATTCATAATAATCTAGCAGGGAGCAGGAACGTAGATGTTACCTCTGTTTTTATTTTTTTCCCAACTGAATGAAAGAAATTTATAACAAACATTTTTAATGGCACTTTAGATACAGCTGTCTTTTTAGTAAAAGGAATGCTGACTCTTGCCTGTGTTTGTGCAGATAAAAAAAAAACAAAAACAAAACAAAACCAAAACCAAAACAAAAAACCCCACAAATCACAAACAAACAGAACTGGGAAAGTACTGAAAAACCAGTTTAGGCCATTTAAACAGGTTTTGGAAAACATATGCCTGTGCTGCAGAAACTATTTTGTTGCAGCCTCTTGGCTCTTCTGAAGGTCCCAAAGACTTTCTTTGATGCTTTGATTTGCCTATTTACTTTCAAAAACTTCCTCCAAGTGCTGTAATCATATCATAAAATGAAGCAATTGTAGAATTAAGCCATACCTTATGAATGTCTCCAGAGAATAAAAAATTTGAAAATTCCATCACTGTACAGTGTCCACTGCTCAGCCATTTTGTTACATACTAATTAATTAGTAGGCCTGAAACACACTAGGAAGTTCTTCTACCAGGGCATTCATTCCACTTGTCTGCAGAAATGCTGAAACCTCCTGAGATATGACTCCTAATGTCTCAGGACTTGTGTTGGATGGTCCCCAGAGCCTGAACCTGACCAGGTTACATTATGAGGAGAAGAAGAAAAAGAAAAGAGTGATAACTACCCATGCTGAGCTCTCAATAGATACACCTCCAGACTAATTTACATGAACATCAGGGCAGAAACAGAAGAAACCTGGATGTATTTTGATTTCCAAGTGTCACCAATCCCGTAGATATCACTGCCATTGAGGGGAGGATGTTAAAGTGAGGGACAAACTTAAGGCAAGAAGCTTTGGAGAAATAGGTTGTTGGACAACAGTCAGCCCTAAACATTTCTTGCAGAAACCACTCTCTCTGTTACCATAATGAGAATTTTGATTAAAAATGAAAGTCAATATGACTCTACAGATGAGCCACGGACTATTTATGATGTTCCCATTAAACATTTGTTGTCTGGAGACCACAGTTTGGCGGCCTCTGACACCCCCAGAGTGATGACATACACTTAGAGCACCCCTTGAGATGCACAGGAACTCCTGAGGGGGTGTGTAAGTCTGCCTGTGCTTCCCTCCTTAGCAGCAGATACATCAGACGTTGTGGTTACAAAAAGCAGCTCAGTTTCCTGAAGTGGTGTGTTTTATTTAGACTGAGCAGACCCAGGCAGAAAGCTCTCCACAGAACTGTGCTGTCAGTGCTCACTGCTGTTTTGAACATCTTTGCCAGCAGGAGTTGGTAGAAAAGGAACTCAAAGATGCCCAAAGAGAAACAGATCGACCCTGTAGTGACATTTCAGCATCTCAGGTACATTTGGGTACCAAATTAAAAGAACTTTAACTTCAGTTTCTCTGTGAAACAGTTCTCTAAATCACAGGAAGTTGTTTTTCCTTATCCTCTCAGGTTCTGCAGAGATTCTGTCATGAAGCTTGTAGGGACTATAGCAGTTAGGGCTAGTTCTGAATTTCAGATGAAGAAAGAGTAGAAAAGAGCATGCTCATCTTTAATGTTCTTCCAGCTTCATTTCTCAGCCTTAGCAATTGTCAGCACTAGAGAGAGTCATTTCAAAATTCTCCATGTGATGTTCCAAGACCACACTTCAGTCATGTTATGAAGGGTTTTATTTAATTCAGATTAAATCTGAAGTGCAAGGAATATCAGAACTCTATTTAATTGAACGAATGAATGTATTTAACAGAAGAGAAAACAAAATCCCCTGCATGAGCTATCAGTCTGAGCATTTAGATAGCTGCTTAATATAAATAAACTAATCCCATATAACAGCCATATGAGAGAAAGGAAGTTTTATTTGGCTTAAGTGATGGTAGTGAAAAGTGCCTATACTCTTTAAGAAATTCCAACTGAGGTTAATATTACCTACAGTGCCTTATTAACAAGCCTAATGGCAATTCAAAGTGAGAAACTATGCAGGCTCAACAGTCATTAAGGACTTTCTTCAAGGTCACACTTTTAATTGGCTCTAACTGGGGAAAAATAGGGTGGAGGAGTGGAAAGAGAGAGGAAGAATTTTGGTGCATTGACTCAGGGACCACACAGAGCAAGACTTTAAAGTGGCAAAGGAAAACCACAGATTTACACTGGACAGGGAACTGTCTTCAGCAACAGGTTGCTGGTTGCTGGGGGTGCAGCAAAGACCCGAGCCCTGCCACCTGCTCTGGGCGTGCTGTCTGGCTGTGGCTGCAGCAGGAGGAAAGCTCAGGCTGGCTGAGTGGTGGGAAAGGGAGCAGAAGGGTTGACTCCTCCTTGCAGTTGCAGCAGTCACTGTCTCCTCTCCTCACATCTTGCAGAACAGCAAGACTTACATCCCACATCTTTGCTTCCCACCATATTTTTGTACCAGCTTCACTGCTTTTCTTTACTTCCTCACTGAATGTCCCTCCTGGTTCCCTTCCACTGAGGCTGGTGTTCAGTGGCCCTCCACTAAAATACTTCAGCTCACCAGAGCAGTGGGAAAAAAAAAGCTGATAAAGAAAATGCAAATAATTTTCTGCTTGTCTGACAAATTAAACCAGGTCAGTGAGGATTCCAAAACAGCCCCATAGCCAGTGCAAGGGAGACAGCTGTGAGCAGATGAGAAGGCAGAAGCAGAGAAGAAGGGAAGAAGGAGCAGGTCTGTCCCTTTCAGGTACAGCAGGTTGTGAGGCTGCCTCAGCAGCACTGTGGAACTGTACCCCAGGGCACAGGGAAAGGTCATCAGAGTCCTTTCTGCTACTCTTATAATGGAATAATATAATTGTTGGCAGCAGTGTATCAGCAGTTCACAAATACAGGAGAGCAAATCAGTTAGGATATTAATTGTGACTTTTTAATTTTTTTGTGGTTCCCTCTCTTTTTCTAATTTCAAAGTTAAGTGAGAGAAATGTTTTCATCTCTCCTAATTGGACTCAAAACAGTAGCTGAAACAAGAGAAGTTTCCTCTTTGGAGGGATCTTTTTACTGTGCATTCCAGGTGCCTGTTCATTTCTCTTTTGATCATGTGAATGTTTTACTTCAACTTTCATAAACAAACATTTGCCTTAGATAATATAAAGAAGCCTTCGAGTCTTATGAAAGCACATTCCAGCACTACAGAGCACTGTGAATGGTCACATTTACAAGGTCAAGCATTCTTGCCAAAAGACCAAAGAGACATATATTATTTAAACAGAGCAACAAAGGGTGAAAGAGCTCAGGCCATTGAAAAGCCCATTGTCTCTCTTTCAAGGGACTGGGGAGTTTAGTTTATGAAACAGAAATCAGATCAGCCCGAGATCGAGCCAGATGGCTTTGCCACCTGACAAGGTTAGGCGATCTGTCTGACCTTGTTAGGAGCGCAGAGTGAGTGGTAAATAAAGCCCACTCGCCTCTTGCTCCGAGAAAGGTCTTTAAGCCCCAGTGAAAACCTAGCCCGTCAATTACGCAGCTCCACCGCGAGGATGGTTTTCCTGCCCGGCTGCGTTTGTGCCATTCCTACCCGGAGTCGCTCGGCAGAGGGCCCTGTCGTACAGCTCCACGGAAAGGATGGGCTTTTCAAAAGAGCCACTCAATTCCTGATGCTGAGATGGTTGTTTAAAGCACCTTGAGGCTTGCTTGTATTTTCCATATGCGGTTGTTTTCTGTCATGCGGGAAGTACCAGCCATTAGCAGAATGATGGGCAAATGCTGTTTTATTGTACTAAAATTCATTACTTTGTTGAGCAAACAGTGTTTTCTGGCTGAGGGAATTCAAATGAGGAACAGCTTCTCTAATAATTCATGTAATCTTTTACACCCAGCAGAATATACTGTGTGTTACAAAATCAGAATGTGGTATTGTTTTATCTTACTAGTAAAAAGATACAAAAAGAAGAGGGGCTTGGGGATAGCACAGTGACAAATTAAACATAGGCTGGAACAGCTACCAAAATCTTTTTACAAAAGGCTGTGCAAACGTATGAACTTATTTGTCAAATGTTGTATCTGAAACAACTTCTGACTTGTGTCCCAAGACTGGAATTTTATGAAAATCTTTTATTTAACAAAATCTTTTTTCATGTATTAACTGGAAAAATACAAAGTGAATAAAACGGTCCAAATCTGCAGTTTCAGTTGTTTTGGCACAGTGATTCCCAAAGTTTCCATGTTATGATCCTCATGCAACACCCAAATTCTGTGCAAGGACCATTTTTGTTCAGCCACACTGAGCTGTTGTGGTCATGTGAACACTTGCTGTAATCTCTGGGGTAAAATTTGCTCTAACAAATTAGAAGATAAAGGGCTCAAAATAGGGTTAAAGAAGGGCAGATGTGCCAAATGTCTGAAGCATAACCTGGAGTATGATTGTGTGACATTAGTAAATACTGACATGATCTTAGATCCTGATAGAGTTTGTAAAGGTACATTAAGAAAAAGCAAGAACAAATCCAAAGAGCTCTTGCCCCTGGAGTATGTCAAACAGACTGAAAATGTTCTGCTACAATGGGAATAAGTAAAAATGAAGCTTCCATTGTAATATTAACTACCTTTTTGATGTGATAAGTGTTAGATTTCATTAAAAATTGAGTGAATCATTATAGTCTTTGGCTACTGAGGAAAAGGACAAAAACAATTTCATCATTGCATTAAGAAATTATTTGAAATCTTTATACTGATACATTTCCACTCTTAAGGATGGAGGTTTGAGATTTAAAAAAATGAGATTACTAATAGGCTAAGATCTATACTGTGTGAGCAAGTATGGTGGAAATATTATTAAATTTTACTGACATGTCTTTCTTATACGGTGATTAATGGTCCTGACCAAGACTGAGGTTCCACTTCAGCTGGCAGTTGGCAAGTTGAGAATACAGCCTAATTAAAACCTGTAAAAAGTAAAGGAGAAGCAGGAAGTAAAGTACCTTCTACAAGACTGCCCAGTATGTCAGATAAAACTGATTGGAAACCTGGCCCTGTTTCTAAGTGCAAAAAGCCAATGACCTGGGCTGCCTCCTTGGACCTAAGATGAATGGAGGTGTGAAAATATGTTGTGTTGTTCTTGGGGAATGCGAGATCATGGTTGTTTACTAGTTTTGGACTGGAAATGCCTTCTTGTATGCTGTTCTCATCACTGCTGGATCACAGATTGTTTGCTCAGACCTTCAGCGGTGATTGCTGAAGAAAAGTCTTCAAATAATGAAATGTGAAATTTTGTTTGACAAGAACTGAAAAACACTGAAATGTTGGGACAGAGTTCACTTAGGGGATGGAAGACTTTTCATTGACTTTCAAGCACAGCAGATCAGGTCTCTAACTGAGGCATCAAAATTCATCTCTCCAATAGAGTGAACACATATCTAAGTCAGTGAGCATCTGGATTCTAATATACTTTTCATTATGCAAATTTGAATAGCAAGATGTATACATTTGCAGATGGAAATAAATACATTCCAGGCTATTATTTGTTAAACCTCTGCTTGTAACACTGCAGCTTAGCTGCTTTTATACCAAACTACAGCTGCAGAGAGGCCAGAAGAATTCAGCAATCAGAGAACATAAGAAGAGTGATTTCCAAAACATACTCTAGATGCCCATCTTCTTAATTTTCTTCCCTTGTATCTTCCACTAGCAAGAGCAGCAGTGGATTTGGATTGGATTCCTCTCACAATCTCTAGAGTATTCCTTTGTGCTTTAATCAACATGTCAGCTCCTCTAGAACTGGAAGGATCTCTTCCAGATGAAGCAAACAAATACACTCTTCCTTCAGTTCTTGATTTTAAGCCTGGTACCTTTACTGTCAGTTCCTGAGTGTGATTTTTCTGATGTGGACACTCTTCCTAGGTCAGCAGTATTTGCCCAAAGTTCATCACAGTCAAAAAAAAAAGTTTTTTTATGGTACTACCTGAACCTTGAATCAGTTGCCTGGAAAACTGATATTCCCAGATAATTGCATGTAGACAGAAAGTCTTGTTGACCTATGCATTGTCTCTGGAAGGCTTTCTGCAGGTGATTATGCACTAAGAAATGCTTTAGAAATATTGCAATATTGGTAATACATGAAGTTTCCAGTCACTCTAGAAAAAACAACTAATTTTCTAAACAGAAATTTCTTTTTTAAAAAGTCAGTAATTGCCAGAGACATGGATCATGTCTGAGATATCAGACAGAGCACAGAGTTATTTAGTTCACAGCATACTGAGAGCTCACAAGCCAACAGCTCAGGCAGATCAATGAAAGTACCAGCTTAAAGATTCCCTTGCCTTGTGCTCCAATCCTACAGCTGTCCACAGATGGGGAGCACTGCTAAATTATTTGGTGCAGAGTAATGACATTGGTGGTATGTGAACAAGAAAAGAAACACTTAAAAATTGTGCACTGGCTTGAAAAATATATCTTAGCCATCAGGAAAGAGGCTTGTGATCCTTTGTACTTCAAAGACATGATGATAAATCTCACTTCTTAAGGATTACACATAAGTATCTTATGGATACGAGGGACAATAGGTCAGGGAATTGCCAACAAAAAAAAAAAAAGGCAGCAAAATAAGGAATTACTGTTATGAGTCATTAAACAAAATTCTAGTTATGTTTTATGTACTGTTGAATAAAGACCTCATTGTTATTTATTAAAGTACCATCATTACCTGATAAACCCTGTTAGAAAAGGATGGATTTATTATTGTTCCCACACAACTAAAAGGTAACGCCCTTCTGACTACAAAATAATGCACTTTCAGCTAATGGAAGCATTTAACAAAGCTGCAAAAAATGTCCTTCATATTTATTAATAGACCCATAGCTCCTAAAATCTTCAGACACTTGACATGAGAGTTAAAGCTTTTCTCAATTAGTTTATCTGGAAATTAGTTTATCTACTTGCAAATATGAATATATTAAAAGATCAAACAAAAAGTATGGGCTCATGTTGTTTCAAAATGTATTTTGATGGAATTCTAAACAACAGGTCAATTTGAAAAACTCACTCTATTCCTATGGGTTTTTTTCTGTTTCTACTTTTCAAACAAATGGGGTGTGAGGTGTCATGGTAATGATGCAACTGCTGGAGTTACATTTTAGAGAATTCACTGAGTGCTGGGTTTTCTTATTTACTGTGACAATGTCATTCTAATAATAAAAAAAAAAAAAGGTTGATGAAGAGTTGAGTAAGCCATTTTCAAGATGTTCATCTGTCTGTCAGTGGGGACTCAGTTAAATCCAGCAGCAACATCTGGTATGATAGTTACAGGTGTAATTACTCACCCTTGCATCAACACTGGGTTATGGGTGATCAGTATCACTTTGTTGCACGGTCTTGGCCAGTCAGTGTTGTCCACTGGGGGCTTTCTCAAGGAGTCTCTCAAACATTCTGGTTCTTCCCTTGTGTAGAACAGTTGACACAGGTAATGGATGTAAGTACCTTTGGCTTTTCCACAAAATGAGTTCATGTGCAGAACCCTGGAAAAACAATTTGAGTGTGAACTACTCAGGCATCAACAGTTCCCAAATTAGTGTTTATTTGATTCAGGGGTTTTTTTTGTAATGGAAATCAGTTAGATATAGTCAGTATTTTTTAGTCAGTAGACCTCATGTTGATGGAGTACAGACAACTCCTGGTAGGTGTGAAAGAGTTTAAGAAGAAAGTGGGATAAAATATGCATATTCTTTCTGTAGAAGAAAGGAAGAAGGGAAAGAAGCTTTGTCTGGAAGGATTTTTACTGTCCTTCAAGTTAAAAAAAAGGAAAGGTACATTATTTGAACCTTTTCTCCCGCAGTCTTCTTTAGAGACTTAGAAGATGAAAGTCAGATCTCTTTGAACATGAAAACCTTCAAGTTAAACACAATTGTTGAGTATTTAGTAAAGGAACTTAATGAACTCTTACTAGTACATTCCTCATATATCTTCATTTGGAGCACTTGCAATACACCCTAGTATATCCAGAAAGAGTACCACAGGTGCTTGAAGGAAACTGCTTTCCACTTTGTACTTTTGTATGTAAATTAAATTGCCTGAGCCATTAACACATTGGAGAAAACATCGGAGATGATCGTTGTGAGTTGCAAATATTAATTCATTCCCATTGGCATTTCACTGAAGCCTTTTATTCGCTTAAAACTAGGGGTTTGGATACTGTTTATTTCTAGCCTTGTGTTTAAAATTGCATTTGAATTATGAAGACCTGTTTCCCAGGGACTCTGCATTCCCCTATTACCGCAACAGTGTTATCCATAATTAAAACAAGTATATATTTGCTGGAGGTAGAACATCTGATACAGACCATGCATTAAGTATGATGTGATATGGTTTCCAGTTGGAGGGAGCTAATTAAATGTGGGAGAACTGTAACTGAAGTGAGGAGGTGAGAAAAAACTACAAACTAAACAGAAGCTGCTATTTAAATGTTTGCACTTTAGAAATGCTTGTATGGCTCGTGTTCTATTTTCTTTTCTGCAGGGCCTTATATAACTACCACCATGACAACAGTTAAGTATATTCTTGTGGTGTATCAAGCAAAATAACTGAATGTCACATTTAAGCTATTCTAGCCCTCTTGCTTTCCAGTCATCCAGAAATCTGAAAAAATGTTGGTTTATATATGCTGCTGGACCCAGGAACGTGTTTGTGTACCATTAATGTAAAGTCATCTGTAGATATTACCTGAAAAGAGAAATTAGTCTTGTAAACAAAGTTCATCTTTGTCCCCAAAGAAGTGAAGAATACTGCCGAAGTATTTTGCAGAAATTTTGGCTACATACTATAAGAAAGTTTACCCCTGTGATTTGCTAATCCCTCATGGGTTTGTGATCCAATCTCAGAACAAAGATATTACATTTGATGGAAGCCCAGCTGAGAAGAGTTATCAGGTAGGTATAGGGAGAGTGCCAGCAAGCCTGAAAAAGCTATTTTGGAGAAGAAAGCAAACTTGCACAGTGGTTTTGCTGATTTGGAGGCCCGGGATAGGTTAAGAGTGTTCTATACAATCGAGGTAGTTCTCTGGTTAAAATCCTGATGATTTCTCTTTCCTTAGACAGTAAAATACATTAGTGTTTTAGCTCTGAAGTTATCTCTGTAAGAGGGACATTCTGCTGGACATATTTCTCTCTGTGGCTGTTTAGCTGACCTGCTTGGTTTTCCAGTGTGAGAAGGTTGCCTCAGAAAGGGCTGCACGCAATTTTCACAACTGAATCCTAGAAATCATCCTGATTTAACAGAACTGTTAAGTTAGCTTGAAGAAATTTGCTAATTCATGATTCGTATATGATTATGGCTTGATGAGAATCTTACAATATTTCAAGAAGGACCACAGAATCTGACCATGCATATATATATATATATGCAGAAAGAAAGAAAACAAAAGATCTTACTGTGGTCTTCCAGTTCCTCTGCCCACACATGTGTTAGATCAGACCTAGTGGAAATCCTTAAGCACTCCATCTTAGATTTCATAGTAATAGGGGAAAGTAGAAACAGGTGTTGGAAAAAAAGAAAACAGGTTTTTCTCCTGAGGAATACATTACTCATTCCTATTATAAATGTTTCCCTGTTCAGTATTGCTTCCTGCCAGCAGGGAGAGAGTTAAATCAAAGCAGACTGTCCAGAGGTTGTTAAAGGAGGAAAGAGGAAATGTAAAACAATGGCACAGATAAGAATAACTTCAGATAGGTGGCTTCAAAGTAGCTCAGATGATACTGGCTGGGTCATCACCTGGAGAAAAGCTAATGAGCTGGCTCTGTCCAGGCTAGAATGGGTACTCTTCCCAAGGCTAAGTGGGGGATCAAAGAAGCCTAAAACCTCAAAGAACTAGAAAAGGGAGGGAGCTTTGAGTGAGCCAAGAGAGGCTTCCCAGAATGTGTCAATTACGGAGCTGACAGGCTGGGAAGGCTCACAGACAGAAAGAATGTGCTGCAAGCAATGGAGCCATTCCTCCTGAGAGAGACTAATCTGGATTTATGTAAATTGTACAGCGTGGAAGTTTAGATTGGGAACATGCATATAAAAGAAAACCATTATTTTTTGCATTAACACCTGGGCCTGCAATCTTTATTTCTTTGAATTAGTGAACAAACAATATTTTGCTCTCAAATAAGTGTGGTTTGGAACTTTTTAATTAGCCTTTTAGCAGAACTCCTCCAGTAACTAAGCCCCAGCTGAACATATCGAAGTAATCCTGATGGTTACCCGGGAACTGTTACCCAGCTACACAAGGGCAAACTGCCAAATTGCTGCTTAGGAAACCAAGTACCCTGGGCTTGACACCACTGTAAGCACATAACCTTGAGAAGGGACAGCATTCAATAACCGTGCTGAGGCTTTCTAATAGTAATGGACCAAAAAAGGCTATGAATTTCTAAGCAGATCCTCTGTGAATGAAAACTGTTCTGTAGTAAGGGCTGGTGATGGCCCAGCACTGATGTTGGGGTGTGGATTGTTGGGCACACGCACCTTATTTCTCCAAGATGCTTAATGTTTTTCATGGGGATTTTTCTCTCACGTTCACTGCATATTTTAAGGTAACTAAGACATAGGTGAAGGTAAAAGATTATTGTGAGCATCTCCCCAAACACTAGATGGTGACAGTGGGAAGATCAGTGAATACAAGGACATGAGTATTCAGTGGGCCATTTCGACAGAGCTTTGTTGTTTCACAAATACGGTCAACAAGAAAGAGGCAAATAGTGTTATTTGAAGAGAAAGAAATCTCTCTGGAGAGCTGTTTATTTTGTTAATCTACAGAGATGAACTGTGGCACTTTGAAGAACCCAGTGCAGTAAACCCCCTCAGTTTGTGCTACCAAAATACCTTACAGGGGACGGACAGAGTCCTTTCCAGTTTAGCACTGACAGCAGCCCATACTAAACTGCAGCCTTATGGTGCTGAAGTGCAAGAATGCCCTGACAAAAGCAGATGAAATATGCAGCTGCTTCTCTTTCTGAGTCTCCAGTACAGTCTGCTGGTACCATCCAGCACTTGGATGGAGACTTGCCAACACAGCACATGGCTCAAGTGAAAGAAAAGAGCACTGAAGGACATCAAAATGCAGAAAATTACTTTCTAGACTTCTTATGTTATTACTTGCATACTTTTAGGCTTTGCTCATATATAACCTATTTAGAGAATCCCAAGTATCACTACTATAATTATACAGCCAATCTGAGATCAGATCAAACAATCATCAGTGATTTAGTCATTATTGGATGATTTTTTTTAAAGCTGTTGTTGATTATACTGAATAATGCCATTTTAGATGCAGCTGTTTTCCTTGATACAAGACTTTCTTTCTATAGATCACTCTCTCACACTGGGAGCTTTTCATGAGTGGCAGGGACTCTGACTTAATCCATCTTTTTTCCAAGTAGGTTCTTCTCTCTCATGGAATTGTTTTAATGTTGTTATTACAGGCTTCCATAGAGATAACATTTTTAATAGCCTGTTCTATTTTAGCTCCGTAGCCCGTGCCTCAATTCTATTAGAAAATGCTCTGCAGAGTCACCAGGGTATAAGAATCTGATTAGAAAACTTGGGGAACTGTCTTTTTAGAAGACTCTTTGTGTTATCCATAGCAGGGGAAAATGAACTATCCAGTGAAGTCATAATACACAAAACTAATTCAAAATTTCAATGACTACTCACTTATTCAAACAGTTACCCCTAGAGAGAAGAATTGAGCAAAGTAGTTATAGGTAGTCTCATGATAATATCTTTACCTTCCTGCGATGCCTTTCTTGCCAAGTTATTTTACAAGTAGATACAACCCAAAGGTTGTAGAAATAATTTTTTTTTAGCCTAAATAGCACTGCTTTCAGTGGGATAAGCCAGGATTTAATTTTTCCTTCTGATTGTCACTTTCAGACTTTATCATGGACTTGACATTGTTTATCCTACAGTCACATTTCTGATTGACTGATGGCTTTAGCTATAAAGAGACACAAATTGGATTAACTCAATTCTTTACTGTGGGAAATAATGCCTATTGTCTTTGTTTCTGACCTTCTATGCTCATTTATGAGATAAATGAAATAAAATGTTTACAATTCTGTATGCTAATCACACATTATATGTTCTTATGAGGATCTAATTATAGTTGAATTGCCATTGATTTACTAAAAAAACCCAAAACAATCTGTTGCAATATTCTACTGTCCAAAAAGCATTAAAAGTTGAGTCCTGTATTACAACACGTAAGTGCTGGCATGTTGGCCTTCATCACTACATGCACAAGCTACTGAGTGAGTCAGTGACTGAATAATAACTTGTTTAATAATCTTTTGTCAACTGTAGTATCTCATCTGGAGGGTTATCATAATAAAGACAGTAATTGTTTCTTCAAAGTAGCCATTAGAGAATTCTGTAACCGCTACCACTCTAATTAGAGCATTCAAGATTAATTTCAAGAATAGCATTCCCTGAGAGTTCAGTCACAGGAGACACTCATTTAGAAAGAAATAAAGCTGTTGTCCATATATGTGTAAAGGCTGGGCCCCATTAGATGTGATACTACACACACTTAATAAAGCAGAATCCTAGAGCAAGTAGAGATGTAAAGGACTGAATTCGCTTTTCCAAGGTCATTGTCTGCCTGGGAACTGAAGAATTATTTCCTTAGTGTTGACTAATGTGCAGTTCACTAAGATCTGCTGCACTTCAGATGTACATCCTCTGAGGAAAATACTTTATCCTCTGAGTGCTCAAGGGCTGCAGGTGTACCTCTGGGAAATAGCCAAGCATCAGAGTGGGTGACAGGCAACTTTTCCAGGTGTACCTCGGACAGACTGATCAAAAACCTGGCAACTTTTCCAGGTGTACCTCGGACAGACTGATCAAAAACCTGCTTAATTTAGTAAGACTGATTTGCACAGGCAGTTGCAGTTTACTGATTTTTCTCATGCAGCCCAAGTTTGATTGCAGACAAAAAGGTATAAATCAGCCTCCTTTCCAAAGCAAAGCAAACGCTAAACTCATTGGATGTGAACAACTGTGAGATTGACAGGGAAAGAGGCAAATGGCATAATTTATTCATTGTGGGAGCTGGGACAGAGGAGTGGAAATGACAGACAGGACTGTTTCATATGGTGTTAATGTCAGTGTGCTAACTTCTTTATCTGCAACACTTACCATAATGATAAAACCACCGAGAGACACCAGATGGTGCTGGTGGAGATGCTCTTGCTGCTTTTGATGCCCTGCTGATATGGCAGTTTGCTTTTGGAGGAATGCTCATGGTCAGCTGTGTTGCGTTCAGTTTTGGAAGCTGAACACACAGCCAACAATATTTGTACTAACCAGGGACAGAACTCTACATAACTGGAGTGATGGCCTAGGAGCCCAAATTAAATTCCTGACTTCAAATTCCAATGAATTTAAGGGAAGCTGGGACACAGGTTTGGATGTGAAGCTCTGAAGAGACCTTTCCACTTAGCCAGAATCACCTGGCTCTGGATCACTTGGTATGGTTCAGAACAATGTAATATGTCCAGAAACCAAAGTGTCCAAAAGCTGCAGAACTGGTTGCCTTCTACTAGTTGAGCAAGTAGTCTAAATGCTTGTATTGTTTTAGGATTGTGGAGACATTGAATAAACCGTGCTTTTAAAGTCAACATGCAAAGCATTTGAGCCCCTTGTGGCTGCACACAAGATCTGGTGTGCTTCTGCACATCACTGGGGTGTAATGAATACCATCCACTGAGAAACAAGTATTTTTATAGCAGCAAGAGTACAAGCTAAATACACAGGGATCCTCTTCAGAGTGTTGAAAATGGTGCTTCCTCATGTGTGAAGGTGTTCCTATTGCGATTCACCATCCAGCACATTGAAAACATCCCTATTCTTCTCAATAGCTCTTGATTTTCATTTTAAATGCAGAAGACATGCACACTACTGCTACATTAAATTTTCTACATGTGCTGTGCTGATATGCTGTCAGGTCCCTTTGCCTGAATATTAATTCCTTTCTTTGATGTGTGAAATTTTACATTTCAATCAATGGGTCTTATTTTACATTGCCAAACTCCTCTATGACCAAAGTTCTCATGGTGGTTTTTTGTATGTTATATAAACTTACACTTTAACTTGGTACTTGCTTATTCTCTGACACCCCTGCAAGCAGCTACAATTCTAGTACATTCAGTGAGACAATTTATCAGCTGAAGAGGACACTGGCAGAAGTATCACACTGTACCTGTCTAGAACTGTTATCTTGGGGTAGGTGAGCTATTTCAACCTAATTGCTGTCAATAGGAAAGGAAGAATATCCATTGCATAAGTTTTTATTTCAGCTTCTTCCTATTCTAGAATAGAATTGGAATATCCTCTCTCTGGGAACTTTCTTTATTTTTAAACCATGAAATGAGCCATGGATCAGAGAAAAAAAAAACCAAACCACTAAAATTTCAGTAGTACTGAAAAACAGCGCAATCATAGTGTTATGTAACTTCTTTCCACTGTCTGATCTCACAGGATAGCAGGAAATAGGAAATATAGTTGAAGATGATTCATCACATGTCTGAAACAGATGTTCCTCTATTTGAAACGTATCATCTCAGCCAGGCAAATAGAACTATGGTGGATGTCAGATGCAGTTACATTTGCCTGACAGATACCCCACGCTTTGGAATAACATTACTGCTAATGATAGCCTACTGCTGATGTGGAGTTCTTTGTTTTGCTGTTGATGTAGAGCAGTCAGGTCTGCTTGGTGCATCCATTAGCAATAAAGCTTTGTGTGTGTGTGTGGTATTGCTAAATTGAATTATAATGCAAAACACAGGCGCCATCCTCACTTCATTTTTCAAGTGGTGCCTGTGCAGTCTCAAAAACAACACTTAATAAAGCAAGTTGCTCTCCTCCATAGAGTTAAACCACCTGATTTATTTCCCTTTAGAATAACAACTTCCTGTGGTTGACCTTTGAGCAGAGCTGAAGTTACAGCCCCATGCAACAGGCCAGCCTTTTTGTGTGGCTACGACCCCTTCTGATGCCTGTTGCCAATTCTATTTGCACTGGGGCCAGCAGCCACTGCCATCTCTCAGAGCTCTGAAGATTTCTTGGTGAGGATACAAAACGATAAAATGCCAATCTCCACGTGCCCCTTTACAAAACGCTAGAGTGGCTTTGCATGTTTCCTCAAGAGGGTTTGATAAAATAAAAAGCCTTTTCATTAAGGTGAGGTACCTATTTGAGTAGCAAACAAGAGAGGATGTGAAAGCCTGGATGCTGGACAGCTGCAAGGATGTTAAGAGTCACCAGGACAGCTGTGCAAGACCAGAGGGAGGTTAAGTCCAAGACTGAAGATTTATACTGAAAAATGCTTAATAGGGGGTTTATGAGGATAAAAGACAGGGAATGCACAGATTGTCCTTCTTCCTTGCTTGATGGACAAAGGTTGGTCAATACCTTTTTTTCCTGTTTGCTATTAAATTCTTAGACTGACTTGTGTGAAAGCATTGTAAGTGGATATAGTTCTCTACTCCTTATCAGCTAGGAGTTATAGACCAAAAGTACTATTTGCCAATTAGCCATAGCTCTCCATGTTAACAAACTCTGTAGGAGTACGCATAGCTGAAGTCAGAGAAGCGGCAAACTAGGAAATGTTGGCTTTACTTAGGATTATTTACCTTTCTAGGCATCATTAAGAGGTTGGGGCAGTTTTGTTTTGCAGTGGCTCTCTGTCGGAATACTTGCATGTCTTCCTGGGGTGACGGTTGTTGGCCGGCAGTGCCGACTCTGCACAGCCCACACTGCACGGGGCTGAAATGGCGGGCGCCGTCCCTGAGGGTTTATATAGGGGCTCTGAGGGAAGGTTCTAGAACTGCGCCCTGATTGGATGAGAGGGATGGAATATGCAAATCAGAGTGAGGGCTGACCAATGGGCAACAAAGGCGGGAACTGAGGGCCAATAGGAAAGCAGGGTGAGGGCGAGAGGCGGGAAAACCGTGAGGGCAAGAAGACAAGATGGAGGAGAGTGGGAATGAAACGACAGGAGGAACAACCATGAGGGGAGAAACTGGGCAGGGGGTGACAATAAAGCTTTTGAATCAAAACCGTAACAGTAAACATGCAAAAACACAGAACTTTAAACTTGAACTGCCAAAGTCTCCAGTCTGGTGGGTTTGCTGAAGCCGGGAGGTTTGCATCGCCGTCATCCTTGTAAGTCCACTTTCTGAAGGGTTGTCTCCATTCTTCGTATGTCATGCATCCTCCCACACTGGGAGATGCCCATAAAGGATTTCTGCTCTTTGCTTTGGGAGGTGAAAGAGTGGGAAAGCAATTAAAACCAGAAAAAATGATTCAATTTTTAAGAACTTATATAGTTAAACATCAAATGTCGAACATTGCTATGTCAGTCATTCACCATTAAGGAAAACACATATTTATACGGGCGGCAAGATTGACTCTTACTGTGAATGAACAGTATGTAGAATATAAAGGTGACTGACAGCCAGAGAAAATTAAAAAGACACATGTATTGCCAAAGTACTTTCTTTAGCAACAGATAAATGCATTAAGAGTAGCCTAAAGGCATGGGTTGGCTTGTTTTGATTAGACACAGCAATTTGCTGTCTTACATAGGGCTCTAATCACTTGTAACTGCAAATAGGCTGATTTGCTAAACATACTGATGGCAACCACCAAAGTGAACATTGAGGGACTGTCAGCCTCGAATCAACTGGTGGCAGCAGAGAAGTTGCCACTCTTAAGCTGCAGCTCCTCTCCTGTGTGACACACACACACTTGTGCCTTCCAGCACGGAATGGACCAGCCGGAGCAGAACAGAGACACTTGACTATCACTGGGAAGACCTATACGTTCAATTCTTCACAACATCAGAAATGAAAATGACTCAGTGCTCCTGTAGACTTAAAAGCCTCATGAAAGGCTTCAAATAGGGTTAAAACGAAGCTAAGAGGGGGAAAAAAAATAAATCCCTCTTTGTTTTTCTAACCGTAAAAGGAACTTCAACACATCAAGGAGTAAAATTTGAAAACCGCTGCTTGACAGTTTAACATAAACAATCCCAGTGATGAAAGCACAATATGGGGATAATTATCTGTTCAAATAAATCTGATTGATGCTAATGAGCATTTGAACAATCCATTAAGCATCCAGGGGTTTTTTTCTGTCCGATTTTCTTTGGTAAGCAAAAACGACACATCCAAAACTTTTATTAAGTATACCATTTCCCTCTGTATCTTCACATCTTTTACAGAGGTCCCTCTTCCAAGAAGGTGCTGCATCTCCAGCAGAAAGGACACTGAACTTATTTCCACATAAGAACTTAATGCAGTGATAGTTGCTGGAGCTAAAAATCATCTCAGAAATGACCCAGTGCTTCACACTGACATGGCAGTTTGCAGCTGTAGTATTGGGGAGAGACTGTAGAACCCTTCTGGGGAGGTTTGGCCTCCTGAACAGAACAGTCCTCTGTGACTGTGCAGTCATTTAAGTAGCTAGGAGGGATCTCACAATCAGTAGGTCTCTGTCTCTTCCTTCATCCAGTCCTGCTCTACTCTATTTTTCACCAACTTGCCCTTTTAATGTGGCCAGTGAATTCTTCCTCAAAAAATGTCCGCAGCCACAATAGTAAAAGCCAGAATTGCCTTCATATCCAAAAAGAATTGACCAATTCAACCACTGACTCTGAAATACGAGGGTGAGTGCTGAGAAGAAAATATTCTTTTCATGGGAGTGTACTCCTAATGTCTGTTATTAAAATACAGCAACCAAAAAAATCCAGAATTCATAGGATGTCAATCAGATTTAAATGGTGTTTATCTACAAATTACAAATATTAGGCTATTTCATTCAGTCTGTCCATCTTCTAATAAATTGTCTTTGAAACTCTTGGTTTTGGTACTTGTGCAAATCAATTGCTCAGAAATTTGTGGCCAAAGTAGTTTTTCTTTTCTCTCTTTTAGTCAGACAAAACAGAAATTTTAACTTAGCAGTCAAAGACAGAGAAACAAGAACATGTTATTCAAGGAATAATTTGCATAGGGATATGATACAAAATGTGGCAAGAATTCACATAATAGGCAAACTCCCTAATAAATTGCTAACCATACAGTAATTGGGACTGGACTGCACATGATATCTTAGCCAGGAGATGGCTGAACTCATAGTTGTGCCTTACTATCTCTAATGTATGTTGCTGCATCCTCACTCAGGACAGGCATGGTTTACCACATACATCCCAGGCAGTGTCACCTTGCTTACCTGCAGAATTATACATGGGCTGGGTTCCTGCATTGAAAAGAACTTTTCTGCAGTGTCTCCATACATGCTATCCCCAGCTGATCCTTTGTAAGGCTAGGGGGTTCTTCTGGGGATTAAAAGAATTGGTGCCATTCTATAGCAAGTTTCAAAAATGGTGTTAATTATCTGCACTTCAGAAAAGTCCTATTCTTATGTAAATCCAAGTGCTGTAGTGCTGAGTGTTGGCTTTTGCCACTGCTTTCTAAGATTGTATGTTATTCCCCAGATAAACATGGCTGTAGTACCTGCTGTTGAATTAGGAGGCGATGGGCTAATAATTAGTTGGTACTCCTGAGAATTTTGGTGAAAAAACCTTTGGAAAATGATTTGTTAACCCACCATATGTGACTTCAAAAGAATGGAAAAATCAATTCCAAAATTATCAGTGCAATTAACACAGTTTCCATGAGCAGTAGATGTGGGAAGGAAGGTAAAAACTGTGATATAAGAGCATCTCATGACTATTCCTAAGTATGAAAAATGATGAACATTAGTATCATAAAAGTAGCTACACACATGTTGGAAAACAAAGGGAAGAGGCGTGGATTTTAGTGAATCAAGGACTGTATTAATGGGAATGTGATAAAGCATCAAAATAGAAAGGGGTGGGGGGAAGAATGCAGTGTCTATTTTTATACCCAAGTGACAAACCACTGCCAGGGCTGTTGTGCTCCCTTGCAGAGCAGAAGGTTATCGGTTCCTCTGGAGAGGCTGAGGCCACAGGCAGTTATGCAGCTGCCTGATGAGAGGCTTGGCAAGCAGGAATGGTGGCATCTCACCCAAAGTTTGCTGTTCGTTTTTATTTTTCCAAGTAATGTTCTAACTTAGAGATAGCGATTCTAAGCACACAGTGACATAACGGGCAGAGTGGATCCCCTGAGTCCAGCAAACAGAATAGAGGGCAAGGAGAACAGAGCATGCAATTATTCTCCATTTAAAAATTACGCTGATTTGTCCATGAAAAACTGTGTCTTGTATATCTGCTAAAGCTCACTTTGGGTTCCCACTGCTCACTGCCCCCTCTGCTGCATCCTGCTTTTGACATCCAAAGATAGGATTTGGTCCTTGCCTCAGCTGTGCTTGTGACTTCCTCTAAATGAACTGAAAATTCAGGCAAGCTTCAAAAGGACTAAGATTTTTAAAATGACTAATGATTTAAAATGTCCCAATCTGTGAATGGCTGGCTCCAGACATTAATTAAGATTTGTATTTTGTGGTTGGAGTGAACCATAGGAAGTTTTTACAGGTTTAGGTGAAACTGTATGTTTTGATGGTGTCATTTATATCTTATATTTTAAGATGCATAATACTCTCAAAATTCTTAGAAAAGAATGCCTTCAGCATGCCTCTGTCTTTCTGAATACTAATGAATTTTCTGACATGTGTTCTTCACATTAAATAGTCATTTTAGTCATTGATAAACACTATTTATTTGAGAAAGTAAAAAAAAATAAATATCTTTTCAGAAAATTATCCAATTGACTCGTATGTCCATTTCAGCCTACTGGTCTGTAGTGAATAAATCAGGATGTTTTATTTGAATGAATGTTTGTAACTCCTGCCAGTGTAAATCCATTTATCTTTCAGTACTTGGCCATACACTTGAGCAGCCATATATTTAGACTACATGAAGCTTTTTTTTTTTAAATAACTGCCCTTTCTGGGAGCAACACAATTGAGCACTTCCTTGAATAGTATGTGACACCTTCTAAGTGAATTCAGAGGAGATTATGGCAGCAAAATGACTCCTTTGATCTCAAGAGGTGCAGATAGGAGAGTCAGTTGTGGTGCTGGCACTGGGGGGTGACTCAGCCAGGAGGGCACAGCTGCACCACTGCCTGTGCACCCCTGCCCTGAATGACCTCTTTTCTTGGTTCTGTAGCAAAATTGTGGCTTCTTCTCCTCTCTGCGGGAGTGAGGAGGCCACAGGACCCTTGCTCCTCTGCAGTGAAAGGGCAGCCTGAGCGTCCTCGTGTCCACACTTCCCCAGCACAGGGCAGTGGAACAAAATGACCCAAAGGGCTTGTGTTTAGTCCCCCAAGTCACGCTGGGTCGGAGTGACATCCCTTGCCCTTGGGATGCAGGTGGGAGCATTCATGTGTGTCTGTCCAGAGGCAAAGAGGTGTTTTTCTCTCTGCATTTGGAAAGTTCTCACAGCACAGAAACACACAGTGCTTGCAGAGGGGTGAATTTCGCTGGGTACGGTTTGGGTTTTGGTAGCTGCTGCAAAGGGGTGTGTTAGGAACCTTGAAAGTATATCCAGCTTCACCCAGCTCCCAAAGAGGGGAAGTTAAAAGCTCTTATAGCTCAGCAGATAAGACTTCTGCCTCTGTCTGGCTAAGCCAGGACAAGGCTCTAGTGGTCTAATGTATTTAGAATTGGATATAGATTTTTAAGAATTGGATATAGATTTTTAAAAGAAGCCCAGAAGATTTAATTCTTGCCATCTACTTGGTCATAAGGAGTTATTTATTATAAAAGAAAAATGAAAGATTTTTAATTGAACTCTGAATTAATTTCAAAATACATTATTTTCTTTAGATGAGAAACAATGTTTTGTGTTTGCTTGTTTCACACTTATGTTCCAGAAAACTGGCTTTGTGCAGGCTCAGACATTGAAACTTGCCTGAGCTGTAATGATTTTTGATTACATAGAAACCTCACTTGCTATAACAAATAATGAAAGCATATAATGGAAAAATATTTTAAAGCCATACCTTTAAAAAGCCAGCAAAACCTTAATAACAACGTAAAAATATTTAAGGTAAGTTTTGGAGATCTGGAAATGCTTGCTGTAAACATTTTTTCTCAATATCTTGCCCTGGAGATCCAATTTGCTATTATTAAACATACTGAGGTATTTTTGTTAGAAGCAGGGCTAAAAATAACCTCTCAGCACACTGTTGCACTGGTATTTTTAGGTCTAAGTATTTATTCCTTCTACCAATCGCTGCTTTCTATTAATTAGTTTTCAGTGACAACTTCATTTTATCTTTTTGTGGCTTGATTCCAAAGAAATTTTATTTTGACAGGTTTTAGGTGTTCTCAATCATTACAGTATGGAAAATAAAGAGGGTCTGCTGTAAAAAGAGCAATACATTTGTTGATCAGCTGTTCCTCATTTGTCAGCAAAGAAAAATAATCCAAAGAACTGAAGCCAACTTTTTATTAGGAAGGTAGACATGTTCCAAGCACAGTCAGTGGTTTTTATTGTCATTTTATGGCAGAATAAATGACCAGGTGAGAGTCAGTGTGATCATACCATTGTAAATCCTGGTTTTATTTGGGCTGTGTTTGCACGGTTAAAAGCTAATTATAACATTAACTTGATCATTGGCTTATTTAATGAATACAAGTAAGCCTAATAATTTCTGAGAAAGCCCCTTTGAAGTGGAAAATTGTGGCCCTTTTGTAGGACCCTGAGCATGAACACACCAAACAAACTGTGAGTCCATGTAGCCTGACTTCCAATAGCTGGTATGAGTAAGTGAAATGCTCAACTCACTCACAACAGGGCAGATCCAAACCTGGTGTGTGAAAAGAGACAAACTACAGGGGTTACTGAATCCTCATTCTGGTAGCAGAGGACCTAATGCAATATCTGTCTTTAGTTCTGCATAACTATGACCAAGAAGAGCACCAGAGTAATCAGATTCTGTAGTGAGAGGTGTTGTGGTAATAAATGGCAGGTGTTGAAAGGTGTGTAAGGATATTTACTATTATAACCTGACTGAAACCTCCTCCCATTCACAATCATTGATCAGCTTAGTCCTGAAATGTTGCCATCTTACCCTAGTTGATTTAATTTCAAATTGTATTAGTATTTATGTTTTAGTGCTCTCAAACATCTATCATTTGCAGTTGCAGTGTTCAAGCAATGGGGAATATAATTATGAGGAAACTGAATGAATAATCAATACTTTTTATATTGCACTGTAGTTTACTGGGGACCCAGTAAATGGCCAAATCTGCACTGTAGTAGGGTAAGAATTGCTCAAATACAGCAAAAAACCTGTTCTTATTCTGAAAGGTTTCACATTAAGGTAAAATTTCAGTATGATAAGAAATATTGGTCTCGTAATCCATGTAAACGTGGCCAATTATTGAAAAATTGGTGCTACTGCCTGTGACAGTCATTGCTTTGTTTTCTGACATTCTTGGTGCTACTGGGCTGTGTGGAGCAAAGACAGCTCCGGATGGGATTTACTGTTGGCTCTTCCTTCCCTTGGGCAGAGTTTGAGGAGTCCATCTCATTGCAAAGCATCTGTCTCCCAGTTAATCCCTTTGAATCCTCAGTGCTTGTGAAGTGTGTTCAAAGCAGAATGTTTTACATGAGCACTGGAAGCAGTGGGAAGGCAGGACAAGTGGTCATCCTGAGGGTGCTGGGGGACACTGACCTCTTTCCTGATGTCCACTGGAACTCATGGAAAGATTTTCAAAAAAGAAGGAGGAAAGCATTATAATAGCAAATCATGATGCAGTCAAAGGCTGGGGGAAATCTTACAAATCTTACATCTCTGAAGTGTTGACAGCTCAAGGTAATAATAAAGGACTAGACTGAAATGTGTCACAGTCTTCCGCCTCCCAGCGCCGGTGTGTGGGAGGCTGGAGCACTTTAGGATCTGCTGGCCTGTTTTCTGTGGTTCATCTAATGACTGCAAAGAAGGAGCCTTTTTTGCTGTTGCCTTTGTTAATCTCTCAGGGGATCTGCCACAGGGACAGCTCACTGGAATGTCTTCGGTGCAGGGGTGAAGTTATTTCTCATATTCAGCCCCCCCGAGTCCCCTTCTCCCAAGCCCCAAGAGCCATAACCCTCAGTTTCGAACAGATGGCTCCTGGGAAGTTGCCAGTGCTTCTGTCAGGCAGAGGGGCTTGAGGAGGATATACATGAGGGACAGAGAATCATTGGTGACATTACATGTGTAGTTTTACTCTAGGGCTTGGATTGAGGGAATAAGTTTTCTTCATTCTTTTCTTTTTTCTTTTTTTTTTAATTTTAAATATTCCTCTCTGCAGGGAGCTTTAGCCCCTAGTCTGGCAGTCTGAGAACAAGAGAAAGAATTTAATAGCTCCTGGCTTCTAATCTCAGGGCAGACAGAGAACTGCATTGTGTCCTTGAGTAAATTATTTAAACTCTTAACATCAAATTCACCTCTGTTCATGCTCTTTGCAACCTCAATGTCATTATATTGAGAACATAATTTATTCCAAATTCCCAAGATCAGTGTTTGTCTTTCTCATAAGTATTTTGCAAGGAAGGGTTCCTTTTCTGGCTTTGCTAGAAGTCTGTATTTTCTATTACAAGTAGGCAAGGACTACAGACTGTATTCATCCTAAGGCTTTGGGCTTCAGTATTTCTGGTGGGAAATTCATGAATGAAAATATAGACATAAATATAGATTTAAAGGGAAAGAAATTCCCTATATCCTGTATGTCCCACATGGAAAGAAAAAGGCCTGCTACATCAACACAGGCATCCTGATCTCCTTTAATTTCTTGCTCTCATAAGTTTCTTCATTTTCCAGGCTTCAGATGACTTCTTGAATGTGCAAGGGCAATGGTGACACATCTCATCTGTGGCAGCAAGAGGAGAAGCAAGGAGAGGCAGTCTTCTTCTGGTGAGTTATAAGGCTGCTTGCTCTCCTTTGTTTTTAAGCATTTAATTCTAAAGGGGAAGGACCTGCCCCTGTGATTGAGAGGGACACATTTCATCTGTTACAAGTCCTGCTGCCCTAACAGAATGTCCCAGCTCAGCAGCCCCACAGAACAAGCAGATCCTACTACAGCATCTGCAGGGTTCCCTGTGGTGCCCTTGTTTTCAGGTGCTGCCATCTTTAACCTCCTGGTTCTGGTGCCAATTGTGAGAAACTCACAGGCCACTTGCCCCTACAAGACCATATGATCCTTAAAAAACTACAAATTGTGCTTCCAAGCACAATCAGATGCATCTGAGATCTGTGGTGTAAGTGCTTTGGGCCTTAAAAGGTGCACGAAACACATTTTTGTTTGATAAATGAATGTTCATGGCTAAGTCAGGGCTGATGCTTCAGACATGGGAAAACAATAGTTTCCAGTACATGGTTGTCTGGCTGGAGTGCTGCCTGCAAGGGCACCTGTGCAGGAAGCCTTTACACAATCTTGGCTCTATCCAGACTTGATTGTTTAAAAGAGTCAGGATCAGCCGTCCTGAACCACAGCAAACAGAGATTCTCCTCGGGACTGTGTTTAAAGTAGTGAGATCAAAACACTGGAGTGTTTAAATAGAGGCTTGTTGTGCTGATGGCTTTTGCTAAGTTGTGTTTCTTCTGAATAAATTGACAGCAACTTGAGAAATTCTACTGGGACTCCACTTGCATTTCTGAAGTATCACCTAAGCAGCAGCTCAGGCTTCCTTTATTTGATGCTTTTCCCAGAAGAAAAATGATGGTATCTGCAGCCTGGGTTTTTTTGGTGAAGTATCATTTTCTCTGGCTCTTTCATTGCATGCAGTTATTTAAGCCTGCCACACTATGTTTCTTTTGGAGAGGAATTTAGGACTAACACCTGCTCCTGCTCTTGGGCAAATATGAGTTTTCGCAGCTGAAATATTTTAGCATTGTTGGGGGGTTTTAATTGTATATTCACTTGCAGACCAAGCAGCTTAAAAAATGGATAATACCAGAGTCTCCAAATGCTCAAAAGGAATTTTTTCCCTCTATCCTAGTTCTAGTAGACTTGAAGATAATATTTTTGACCCTTCTTATTCCCTATAATTATTTTCTCTTTTTCTAGTTTCTTGGTAGAAGATTTAATCACTGCACATTTTTTCCTCTGAACATCCACAAAAGAGAACCACTAGGGATTCTCAATTTCTTTTCCTCAAACCTTCTGATTGTAGCCTACTTTCAAATTCCTAGCTTCTTTGCAATATCTAATACTTTGATCTGGTGTCTTGTGCTTCAAAATCTTTTAGTGGTATGAATGGGATCACTGCTCATGACGGGGCTCTTGGCTTTGTTTGGGAACATTTGTGCTGCAGCTGCAGTGCCCTGGGTCCATTGCATCCTGCTGTTTGTTGTAGCTGGAATTTGTGTAGTGTGCTAGACTGCTTTGGAGCACCACAAACTGAGCTGAGTGACCACAGAGCTGGCAGAGAGATCTTACCTGACAGCCCTCTCAATCATGCAACTCATTGAGCAGTGACTGGGACCTGCTGTTCTTTGTCATACACATGCTGACTTCAATAAGCTTCAAAACTGTGTATTTTGCTTCCAAAGGAACTATCCAAGCTCTCTCCAAAAGAATTTTATTTAATGTACATAGAAGCTTGAGAGAAGAGGGTGAGCTCATATAGAAGAGCTGCAGGTTCCTCATTACTCCAGGGATGGAAATGCCTGAGCTGTAGGAAAGCAAAGCAAAGTTACGAGAGAGATCCTTCCCCCTGTGCTCAGGATGTACCAGTTGTTTGTGCTAGGGCAAGACTGAGGGACTAAAGACCAAAATGTTACCTGGTTACCCATTCAAAAGTTAGGGTTGATCCACAGTACATGTGTTTCAAGTCAGTAATCCCAGGATGTAACTTTTTCAGTGTAAATTCACATTGCATTTGATTGACATGATTTATTAATTCATGATGAGTTTGTCAAATTGCCTCAGCCAAAAGATTGATCAAGACAAATAATTTTCATTTTGAAAGTTTTTACAAGAACCAGATTTATATATTTCTCCACATTTTTCAACAACTTTTTACTATTTTGTCTGGATGAATATTTTAAAACCAGGACATTTGTTATTGGGGAGAGTGATGGGTTTTTGCAGTGTGTCTGTTTAGACAGGGAAGTAGGAAACCAAACCAAACCAAGTTATTCACACAACTTGGCTTACTGAGTTGTAAAAACATGTGGGTGGAGTTGCTCCACAACTAGAAGGAGCTGAGGGTTGGAAATACCTCTGTAAGGTCTTTTCTAGGATTCCCCAATACTACTATACATAACTTAGTATGTCTAAGAGAAATCTCTCTTTTTTTGAGATACTTTCAGTCTAACTGGACAAGGTAAATGATAAAATAGTGGCACTGAGAAGATGTGATTTATGGACAATAGGAGAGGAATGACAGAAAAGGGCAAGGAGCAAACAGCAAAGCTCGTTCAGATGAATCACATAACATGCTGCAGAAGTTGCTGAAATGTGTTGTAGAGGAGAAAGTGCAGCCCTTTATTTGCACTCTCTGTCACCTATGAAAAACTGTATGGTTGGGAATGGTCCTCCTGGCTCCTTAGAACAGGTTAAAAATGTGGAGAGGTCATAAGAAAACACATGGAAAGGAAAGGGCTTTCTCCTTTGAAAAACGTTGAACAGCTGAGGACTAAAACTGAAATTTTCTCTAGTGGGTTTTTTTTCATGATGGGAACAAGGTGTAAATCCACACTTGCCAACCACATACTTGCTGTACCCGCTTACTTTTGTTCAGCCTTTTACTCCTAAATATTAACAACTTGGTAGTTCAGGTGCTTCGAGGTGCCTCTGCAGTAACAATGAGCTCAACCTCAAGTGGGAGCAACCACACTGCCTCTAGCAGGGCAAAAATGAGTGAAAGAACCATCAAAGATCATCAGTGTGAAGAAGAATTGTCTGATCATAATCAGCAACTGGCAAAATTGTTCTTTTGCTGTTCATTTAGAGGTTTAATGTTGTTGTTGTTGTTGCAGCCTGTAAGAGAAATCACCTGTAGTTTCCAAGTATCAAATCAGAGACCTGAGGCTCCAGTAACCCTCCTCAGCTAAATGAGCATTCCCTTCAGCTCCCCTTTCTCTCCTGCTTTGGGTGTGGATCAGAGGGAAGAGGCTCTAAGGGGTTTTCACCCCATGGAGTGTCTCTAGCTATTAATATGACCACAGACCCACTTGGCTCTCCCTCAGATCAGATCTGTGTCTCCCAATGCCCTTTGCACTGGAGGACAGGGAATATAAAGCACTGCTCAAGCTCCCATGGAAGCACATCCTGAGGTTCTGGCTCTCCCTGCAGAGTCAGTGCCACTCACTGCCCTTCTGAAAGCTGGGAAGAGCCATGGGCAGGACCGAGGGGCTCCAGAAATGCCAGACACAGGAGAACAGACACATTTCCAAGCCCTTTTCATTGAAAGGAGAGGTTATTGCTACCCAGGGGTATTTAGGGAGTACAGGGGCATTTAAGGTAGCAGGTAAGGGAGGTGGAGGGCAAGGGGAGAGAGCAGCTATTAGAGTACTTTTTTTCTTCAGATACCTTTTAAAAAGGAGAAAAAAAAGGAGAAGATTGACTCAATGAAGTTTAGCAAAGTGGCACACTGCTCCTGTGATAGCCAAGGCTGCTGTTTCAGTGCTTACACTGGGAGATCAGGAGCAGAATAATTGCCTCTACGTGTTGTACATCTCTTGGTCTGCCAAGCAGGAAGCAGAATCCTCAGAGCATTTATCCCCAAGGGAAGACATGGATAAAAACCAACTGCACTTGGCTCTGCTTCCTTTAGCATTTTGTTTCAGACTCCTCGCTGCACCAGCAAGTGTCACTATGGGCTTTGCTATACAGCAGCACAGATGAGAATGTGAGTTTAGGAAAAGGAAAAACCCTAATCATGATTAGGAGTGTGGTTTTGCCACACCTCTATCCAGAATCAGTGACCCTGAGTTCCAATCTCCCTGTGTTTTCATTGGCAAAGTGACCTGAAATTATTTGTTAAATCTTTCACTCTGGAGGCATTTTAATGGTAGGATCATGTGACAAAATCTAACTGTTTTTCTTTCTTGTGGAGATGATTGCTGCTTGTATTAATCAGTGTCATTTTCAAGACAGTCTAGTTGCTAAATCATGTTTTTAAGTTTAACTTAAAGTCAGATATTTGGGAGTGGAAGTTCACTGGGGGATATTGTTACTTTTCTAGAAAAGAAAATGAAATATTTATTAATTTGGAAAAAGGAGTGAAATAAAATCTGTGTCTGTAATTTTATTTCTCCTCTGTTTTTTCAATGTTGTTGAATATTTTGGCAACCTTTCCAATATATTTAATCTTAGATGGGGAAGTGTGAAAATGGAAATGCATCGGGGAAATGGAAAAACACCAACATTCCCGTTACTGAAACAAAACTAAATTATTATGACAAATATTATCATGAATATGGAAAGGAAGAAAGATTGTGTTTTCCTCTCCAATTGCCTAGCCACAATTTCATATTCCACACAAAGGAAATTCAGTTGCATACTGCAATGTTAAGCTCTTAAACAAATTTTATCTTGTGGAGACCTACAACTCATAAAGATATTAATATACATTTCTTCCTTCTTTACCTAAATATTTATTCTTAACCCTTTGTGCCTAGCTGATTCATCACAAAATCCTAGAAATTACATCTAAAAGCCTATTTATTCCTTCATGTGCTTTGGCTGAAATTCTTGGTGTGCTGGAGAGGAGGTGATCACTCCCAATGGATTCTCACCGAGCTGGGATTTCACACTTTATTTGTTAGTCATGTGCCCTGTCCCTTCTTCTAAATCATCCTGAGTGTTGTACAAAAGATGGGAGGGTTGGTACAAAGGGAGGGACATCAACAGGGGTGACACCACGAAACTGAGCTCCTTCCCACATTCGGAATTTCCTTTGCCAAGGGCAGTCTTGATGTTTGGCTTTCAGACTGCTGGCATTTCAGGGAACTGGCGAATGGGAATGGAGCAGCAGGAATGCATCCATCCTCTCTTTAATTCATTCCTGCTCAGCCATGGACTGATGCAACCTTGCCTTTGCTAAGTGCACTACAGAGGAACGTTGACAACACGAAGAATGACTGACTTCAGGGAGGAGAATTAAAATTGTTTGACCTTTCATAGTCTCTTTTCATCAGCTCTACAGAAAAGAATATCATAGCTCAAAGTTCTTGTTCCCTCAGGTTTCTTTCACTTTAATAATATTCCTGCATGGATGTAATAAAAGTCTCTTTTTTTGTGAGCTCGTTTTTCTCCCTTTATTTCTGCTTGGCATTCTTGACTTCGCAGAATCACGATCAGGACAATAATAAAAATCTTAGATTATGCTGGAGGAGGCAGCATTTTTGTCTTAGCCACCAAGTTTCCCACTTCCACTGTATGCATTACAATGTGCCTCATAAGGACATCAGATCTGATTCTATAGATTCCGAAGTCCAGCTGGTTAGGTATCTTTGGAGAAACACCTGGAGTAATCCTCAGTATTGCCAAACCCTGCTCCTTACTACCCTAAATTTACTAGCTTTGCTAAGCCATGGAGTGATGTTTCTCTTGCCAACGAAATACCAAAATGGAAATATTGTCATTCATTTCTCCTATTTAAAAGGGTTTTGTCGCAGTACTACTGTTTGCTAAGCTGGTTGTTATTGGCCATCAGTCAGTGTGTCACCAAAACTTTTCACAATTCAAAGCCATGAAGAATGCTACTAATAATTTATTTGATTTAAAACAGTTTCCTCATGTAGATGGAAAAGCATAGCACTGTCAGCTGGAGCAGAATAAGGGAAAGGGATTATCCTACACATTTTCAGGGAAGTTTCCACTCCTTTTGTAGATGGTGGCTGTCATTTTTAGAATGTCACATACTATGGATAGCCTGAACTGTGAGCACTGTGAGAAAACTCTGGACTTCTATTTTCAGGAGTTCTTAGTGATTCAAAACAGGAATTAGTGACAGGAATAATTACATCTTCCAAAGGTTTTTGAAGGTAACTGATCTTCAAATAAAAAAAATAGTTGTCTGTGATATAATTATGAAGCCTGTATGCCTTACCAGCATTTGTAAAATAAACAATACAAGAGTGAGCTGCTGCTTTGAAAAATCAAGCCCCAGATCAGGACTTGGGATTCTGGACATGGAAATTGCATTTCTTACCCAAGGCAATGTTTTAATGTTGCATGTCCTCCACATCACAGAGACTTCTTAAGGAGGTTCTCCTTATGTATGTATATATATATAGTCTGTGTGGTAGTCCATAACTTTTTTCATTTCTTTCAAATGATCATAGTCATCATTGTTCATGAAAGAAGTTCAGGCTGTTCTTTGATACCTGCTTTGTGACAGGGATACAGAGCTAGATTTAAGGAAATATTCAAAGAAGACAACATTTTCTTTTACATAATGCAGGAGTTAATTCAAAAGAAATTTTTCTTTCTGCCCCTTTTGTAAATTTGCTGCTCTTGTACTGCAACGGATTGTTACAAAAAGCTGTTCATGTACAACAAGCATAAAGAAACATGAATTTATTGGCTTCATGATCAGCTTATGGAATTAATTTACTGAAGATGTAAAGAAATTTTATCTCCTTGTCCTATTAGAGACAAAACTTGGTAAAATTAAAAGTTAACAGAGAAGATCTCAAAACATATTTGTTGTTTTAGTCTTCCCCCCCTCACCTATAGGCATCCATTTGCTCATTGCCCTTGCAGCTTTGCATAATTCAGTGCTAAAACATGTGCTTTGAAAGAGAGGAGATAAATCATTAAACTCTAACCCCTGAAACTGCAGTGATTTTAACCTGGTTTCTTTTAGAGCAATTCTAAATTGAGATGAACTATGCTGAAGGACCTGACCTTTCAGACTGGGCTACCTAAATGTGTTTGAAAACCAAATTCAGGCAACACTGGCACTTTTCCCTCAGGAACAAGGCACAGTGTCAGTACTTAAGGGTATGGCAATGACTTCTGGATCACATGGCTTATATGACTACCCTGCTCCCAATATGACACAGTTTTCTGTGTCAAAGACTTGTTTTCCATGCTGGGTCACAGGTCAGAGAAGTGTCAGAGCATTTCTGATTTCTTACCATAACATTTTCATAATGCTTTGGCATGTGATCTTAAAAAAGCTGCAGAAAATGAAGCAGAGTTCATCTCCTATTCTGTGCTTATTGGGTAGCTGCTTCATGCCTTTCCCTGCCCCTCCTGGCACCCCAAGGCTCCCTGGCTGCTGTGCTGGGGGTGAAGGATGCATTTCCATCACACCACACTCCCATGGTGAAGTCTTAAGGTGAAGAAGGCAAAGAGAGGGAAATGATCCTTTCTTGGCTCAAAAAACCTGTGTATCAGGCAAGGACAAACTAGAATAAGATGCCTGGCACTGCCAGCCTGCTTGAGATCCATAACAGGGTACAGCAGCCAGCCACAAAGTTAGGAAACTTGTCTCCACTCGAGTCACAGTTTTTCCTCTATTGAAGGATTTTTTGCTTTGATTGTAGTATTTTTATTTTCTTCTCAGAACCCTCATGTTACAGCACTGAGAGCCACCTATTTATGGGACTACTTGGAAGTCTTTAGATGTTTCAGAGCATAATGGAATGGTTTCCTAAAATCTCGCTCCACAGAGGGGGACAGTTTTGACACATCTGCCTTGCACAGGGTAACATACAGGAGGCAGCAGCCCTGGGTAAAGCAGAGCTGTTAGTGCAGCTGACACTTCCCTTTGACTCACACATGAGCAAATGCTGCTCAGCAGACAGAACAAGTGAAATCCAACCCAATTTCACAGGAATCTGTAGTGCTTAAATCCTTAATACTACCTAACTGTGGTAGTAAAGAAACACTGTACTAAAATTAAACAAGTATTCTTTAGAAATACAGGCCTCATAGCATGTCCTCTACAATGTAATAACACGTGCTTTCATAGCTGGAACTCTTTTTACTTACAAATTGACACTTCACAAGATGTTTTAATCATTTTCATATATAAAGCAACATTATGCCATTTGGCCCTTAGAAATCTCTGTAATAAACATACTAGCAGCTCATTAAGCCTCAGTAAACACTTCTGTATTAGATAAGAGTGATTTCATATTTTGAATAGATAAATGGGCATAGCATGTCTAAGTGACTTGTATAAAATAATCCATCATGTCAGCTGCTTTGTGTAAGTATGTGGGGTGGCAAGTCCTCTCTTTACAAAACTGAGGATGTTGATAGATTTTCGTAACAGGAACAGGTGTTTTTTTCTAACCCCAAACCCAAGGAGCATTGAGTAAATCTACTGTTTAACTGTCTTGGTTCCCTTTGACTAGTGCTTAGAGGACACATATAGTAAATTACTGGAAGAAGAAATATCCACCAAGGTAACAGGTGCCAAACAAAATATATTAGTCAATAAAAAAACTATTAGAAAGCAAGTCCTTTTAATGTGATTTACGAGAGGCTGAAGTTACAAAAAAGAAAATGAAAGGAAAGAAAATTACACAAGGAGTGGTAAAGAGAACCAATATTTTTGTGAAGTACATTGGAAAATAAAGGAAAAACTCCAAGTAGGTCTTGGCCATGGCCTGTTAACATTCATTCCCAGCGGAAATGGTCTGGAATTTGAAAGGGTAAACACCAATGAGGCAGGGAGATTTATTTATGGTGGCCAAGGGCTCAGGTATAGAGGCTGTGTTCTGATTACCTTACCCTGCTTTCCACTGCTCACTGTGATCAGGGGGATTTTTGTAGACTAAGTTACCCTTTGATGTGTATAAGAACATGGGGATTAAGAGGAGGAAGTGTGATCAATTAATAACAACTTTTGACAGGGCAAATTAAGGATGCCTAACAGCTTTTTTGTTGGGAAGCTCCTGCTTGTATTGAGGGAGCTAAACCTGATATAAAGTGGCTGCTTGCTGGAGCACAAGAGCACTGTCAAGAAAATAAGTGTTTTGCACCTGGGCTCATGGGTGGCTGTGATAATGTCATCACACCTCAGTTCTCCACCTGAGGATTGGGAAACCCCTTTGAGAATCGATGAAAAAATTAGGTAATGGCTAAGTATCTTTAAAGAAGGGAAACACAATTATTATTTTCAGAACCAGTAATAAATCCGGACACAAAATGCTAATGTTGACAAAAGAGATTGCTGCTGCTGTGAAACAAAGGCTGTTTGCACAATAGCTGAAAGCACCAAAGCTCCCAGAGGTGATGCTGCTGAAGTGTGAGCATAAGTAGCATGTTAGTTTAGCTGCTGGTCTGTGGTGGATCTCAGTCCCCTCATCAATTCACACTCACAAAAAATAAAAGAAAAGAAACGAGAAGGCTGCTTTGAACAAATTCGTCTGAACGATGTTCTGTGGTTATGTGGGGGGGGGCAGGAGGGAAGGAAGGCAAAAGCCTTGTCAGATTTAAACAGCCCACTTTGTACTCTGGGAAAGGCAATTCAATTCCTGCATTTTGAATTAGTGCCATGCTACTTGAATAAGCAGATAGCATGGTTTGCTGCAGAGGCAGGCAGCACAAAATCTGTAATCTATATACTGAGCTGCTTTTCCATATTACATGCTATGTCGTTTCATAGTGTAGCAAAATGCTGCTGGAGCTACGGCTTTGTAATTAAGTGGTTCTTTTACACATTTCTGCATTACAGCATCTGTACATCATTACATGACTGATATTTTGTATTCTGATGGCTTGAATTTATATTACAGTATTTTAGAGGCAGGTTGGTATTAGTAGATTAGAGGTTTGGAGATAAAAATTGTTGTCGTGCATGTTTCCCTTAAAATCTGCTAAATTTAATGAGTTTATCTTTGAGAAGAGCTGTCACCTGGCACAGTGACACACAGACACACACACAGAATTTCTATTGAAATATATGGATAAGGGAACAATACTTCATCTGTGACTTGGTGTTTTCTCTCCTGGCTGCTGCCTGAGCTGGGTTTCACAGTGTTCTTCATGAGCCAGGGGGCTTAAAGGAAACATGTAAGAGTTGCCTCAACTGCTGAGCAGAGAGGAGGCTCTGAGAGCCAAAATCTGCTGCCAAGCTCAAGTCAAACAGTTCTGGGGTGACAAAATGCAAGTTCTTGTGGTCCAGCAGGGATTGCCTGCATGGAAAACAGGGGGACAATGGCAGGGGGCAGGTTTTTAGAGGCTGGAGCTGCATTGCAGCCTTCATCAAGAGAAAGTCAGGACAGCAAGTGTGTCTGTCAGAGTTCTGGTTTTACTTTATAGGATCAAGTAGTGGAGGAAGAATAGGAAGGAGAAAGTAGAGAGGAACTAATTCCACTAATAAAATGTAGAAGGGGACAGTCTGGAGGTATTAAAGTCTGTCTCAGAAAGCTTTTTGCTTCATTTCTGGATCAGGGACTCCAGACACTGAGGCATTAAAAAGTGCCCCTTCTTAACACTGATATCATCTCATTACAAATAATCAATAAATAACATTCTTACATGGAAGAGGAGCTCTTCAGAAGTTTCAGGTATACTAAGCCATCTCTTTTTTCTCCAGGAAGAATCTACTACATGCCTTACAGTATTTGACTTACTTCAGCCTGTAAATCTTTGACATTTTTACTGCTAAGGTACAGAAATATAAGTCATGGTTAAAAAAATAATAATTCCCTTTCCTTAAATGTCACCACCTTCTGTAGCACAATCCTGTTTGCCAAGGAACTGAGCACTATTCCTGATGGCATTAGAGATGTTTTTCAAATACCAGGTTGAACTGGCTGTGTCAGTTCTTGTGCCCCTTCTTTCACTCATTATTTATGCACAGAGTAAGAACCACTCACCATTCTCAAGATATTGGCCTTTGTCAGAAGAACTTTAAGATATCATCACAATTTAAAGTGGACAGCATATGTGGGTTTGGGTTTTTTTTTCAGGTTTAGACTACTTCTGTAACATGAGAGACAAATCCCAGCATAACAGTGCAGTTACTGAATAAGTGTGGGGGGTGGGATGAGAGGATTTTAGCGCCAACCCCCTGATTAATATCACATAAATAAAGCCAAAACCCTCATCTCCCCTGTATTAATCTTACATCCTTAAGCTTTTAGTCCTGCTGGTGTCATGATTTTGTCTGTTTTGGCCAGAAATTCCATCCTGGATCTATGTTCTCTTCTTCAGGAGGATGTATCCAAGTGAATGAAAGACAGGTTGTACCTGAATTGGAAGAGGTTGTACCCATTAGGATGTTTTTGCTGTGAAACTAAATTATTAATTTAAAAGTCTGACAAGAAAAATGAGTATAATATCTGAAATATTTTTAGACCAAAATGTCTTGGGAAACCAATTTTGAAAAGTGCAATAATCTGTCTCCTGGAAAGTTCAATTAAAGTCATAACATTTAACATCATCAACTACTTATTCCCTATAGTTCAAATTTCATATATTGCACCAATTTGCAAAGTTGTGTCTCCTGATACAGTGGGAAAACAATATGGAAAATATTTTCTGATTGTGAAGGAAGCTTGAGATGATGTTAAAATAACATGTAAATGGAGTAAAAGATTTTTGCCAGATGATTTTTTTTTAATCTGGTCACAAATCCCAGTATAGGAGGCAGAAATGAATACCAAAATACCATTTAATTTCATGGAAGCATTTGCTTAAACTTGCCTCAACTTGACTTGAAGGACTTCCTTGTCCTGTACCATCCCAAAGGAGAGGAGGGTTAGTTTTGTGAATAAATCTGCAAACTCAATTTGAGAAATGGAAAATTGTTGCCTACCTCTTCTTAAAATTCAGTTTTCTTGCCCTGAGAAGACATGCAGAATTGACATTTGTAATAATATAGCTTGGAAAGAACTTTTGGAAAGGCCTGAACTGCCATAGGCAGGGATTCAACAGAGAGTGAGTCTGTCTGTCTGTCAATAATTTGGCTATGCAGGGTGCAAAGTCCCTGTGAATGACTCTAATTCTGAAGAACAGTCAGGATGGAGCACAGGGGAAACTGGAGGTGCTGCAGAGCCCATAAGGAATGAAATAAAGTAAGTCATGTGGCAGGGCAATTGCTTTGGTTTTGCCGTTGGTGGAATAAAGAGTTTATGTATCTGGTAAAACAAATCCATTGCACAAAGCATGAACTGGTAAACTCACTGTCTCAAACAGCTTATTGGTGGGAGAATTACACCTGGATTGTGTAAAGCACTATTGCCTTGGGTTTTAAATAGGTTTTTATGTAGTATTTTTATAGTAGTTTTCATGTCTCTGAGGAAGCAAATGAATCTAGAAAGGACATTTGGGCAATTCAAAAATGGTGACACAGTGGGAGTATCAGGACAATTTGGAGTCCAGTCTGCCTCTTCTCAAGAACACTGTGAGCCAGATCTTCTTCTGCTTGAAAATGAATCAAAGAGGTTCTGCAAACTGATTATCAGCAAAGCATCTGACTTGCCTCTCATTGCTTATCTGACCCGGAGCCACAGAATGATTGTATAAACACCTGCGAGAGAGTACAATGTTTGCAAATAACCCCTGGCAGTTCTGTGTTGGCAATTCTGGCAATTTACTGACTGCTGCTCTAAAGAGCCCAGCAAGCATGCTCACCTCCAGCTTTGATAGACTCCTTTCATCTTCAGACAGGAGAAAGTGTGATATAGCAAGTGTTTATACACTGCTGGCATTTGCCATTAGAAATGATAGAAGGAGGATTGAAAATCACTGTGCTATGTTATTGGAGCTCCTGCCAGTGTTTGGCCAGATGAGAAATCGGGTAGGAACTCTGCTTGACAAGGAGGAATCAAATTCCCTTGGATTGCTGCTGTCAGAGAGTGTCCAGTGCAAGCATTTCCATTCCGTTTGTTCTGTGCTGCTCTTATGTTTCTGCTCTGTCACCCCAGTCTGTGGGTTATTTTTGGTTCCCACACTCGAGAGAGTTGTCTTTGTGAGGTCTTGCACTTTATAAATAGGCTGGTTACCTCAGCCTTCTCATTGCCAAGTGTGGCATAAACCGAATATTCTGATTTGGAAGGGACCCACGAGGATCCTGTCATTGCCAGCAGCGCAGCATTAGGTAGTTTGCACCTGAAAATACAGCAGGAGCCCAGAAAGTATGAAGGTGCCAGTGGTATGTGATGCTTTGAGCAGTAATCCAAGCATTATATTGATGTACAGGTGCAAGAGAGATCTGGAAGGAAATAGAACTCCATAGCAAAAATTGGTCTTCAACTGCCCTGTGTTCCGCGATGAAAATTCCAGCCTGGCAGCCAAACTGGACACAATTCAAGAATAGTCTCAATCAGCCAGCTCTCTGTTGGTGCTGGCTGAGAAAACTCCTGAAGTATTATCTGTATCGGCAGCAGAGCAAGAACAAAGAAAAATAAAAAGCACATTTGCAAGCTGTGATATCCTTAGTGGTGCAGGACAACATTGCCTTGCAGCAAAAACCCATCAAAACAATGCCATGGTATTGCCTTAGAATGATTCACTTTGAAAATAAAGGAAGATCCTTTAGAGTGTGCCAAAGCACATTATTGGGAGGGAATTGAGGGGATCGATTTGCCCCTTTGAAAACTTCTTTCATTGCGTGCAGAAGAAAAATTAACTATGGATGGGTTTTAGTTCACTGTGGCTTTAGTTGAAGTGGGGGCCAATCTTCCAGCTGCATTCCCAGCTCTAGGAAAGCAAAAATGGTTATAAGTAAGGTACTGGTGTACTAGTGGGTCTTATTCTGTGTCTTCTGCTGATTCCCAGGTTTACCTTCCATTCCCAAGATATTTCTGTTGGAAGAGAAAAGCATTCCACACTGCCTCATAAGAACATTATGAGACTTAAACACTATTCATGAGCATGTTGTGAGGATTATCTGTGTTTTAAAACTCCATTAGAAAAAAATCTACATGTGAATTGCTAAGTAATATAAATCCGTTTAACTGAATTGTAGACTAATGTGAGATATTTAATATTTACAATGATCTGCAATAGGAAAATATGTAAAACATTTTTAAGCAATGTTTATTTTCCAGTTGCATTTGTTTAAGAGACATAGGGTACACTGTCTTTTTATTTCTGACTAAATTGAGATGTATGATTTTGAAGGGAATTAAAAATTTTAGGCGAATGTTCCAGACCTTTGGGAATTCCTAATATAAATTCATGAATTAAGATGACAAGGAATTAAGCAGGTTATCCAGATTAGGTTTGTAATACAAAGCCATTTCATTACTATAAAAGCTTCTTTCAACCCTAAAATGATTTACTAACCTGTTTGCATGGCAAGCTGCTGATTCTTTCTCAGTCAGTCTATTTTAGCAGTGTCATCACATGTTATAAAAGCCTGGGTGGGAGACGAGTCACTGAAACTCAGAATGTCTGACTGGCAGGAGCATTAATAATGGAACTCTTGCAGAATTACACACAAAGCTGGAATATTTTGTGGTGCAATCCCTCCCTGCCCACTGGCCCGCCCTGTGCACTGGAGACACTTCCAAGCTTCCATCAGAATGGAGTTCACAGCTGAATTGGTACTGGCAGTGGTGTAAGGGCACCACTGGATGGTCATTTTCCTGTTTCCAGAGGACAGGGAGGTACCTGCTACTCTCCAGAAGTGCAGATACCACAGACATCCTACTGTAATTCCCACTTACAGAGCAGAGCATGTGCTTTAAGGGAGTCTACACGGCACTTTGAGGTGCTAAGAATGAGAATGATTGATGTCAACTTTCTGTTGTTTGGCTTTTAAGTTGTCCTTTTACCTGACTTGCATTCTGCAGCAATATTGCATTGTGTACCCCCCACAAAATAGTACAAAATAAACTTGCCATCCAAGCACATGAGATCAGCTTTCAAACGATCTGGAAACAGGGATAAGTGCTTCAGACCCTGTGCCCTTTGTGTTAAAGGCAGGTTATTTTTTTATACAGAAACAATCCCTTGCACCCTGAAAATGATGCAGCCTCAAAGCTCAGTGAGTGGCTCTCTTCCCATTCTTATTTTGTAACAGCCTGTCTGACCATGCTGGAGGGTTCTTAACCCAACTGCTCCAGAGGTGAAAGCATTTTACAGTGAAATTTATAAAAGTCTGTTAAAATTACTATTTGGTGCATCTACAATACAAATCAACTGGAGTAAATTCTGACAATCGCTTAGCAGGGATTATACAGAACTTGTAGAAATCAGATTCCATTGCAATCTGTTCTCTGCACAAAAGGAACTGAGGTGACTAAGGTAAATACTAAAGTGTGCATAGAGCTGCTTGGAACTCTGCACAGTTTACTGGGTTACCTTAACTGCTGTCTGAGAAGTGTCCCAGGGCTGTCAGGAGCTGCTACTGCAATCAATAGTAAATGTTTTCACTCTTACTACAAACTGCCTTTATGGCAGATTGGATCCCAACATTAATAAAACATGGTATCTAAGTGCAAGAATTAATTCAGTGCAAGAGCTATTTGAAGATGGCAATTAGTCACATTTATCTTCAGCTGAAAAGATTCAACTCAATTTCCTATTGATAGAGTGCTGCCAGGAATGCCAAATCGATAATGTAAAGCATGAAGGGATTATAACAAAGGGCACAGTGCTTAATAAACACAAGCATCATCATGAGGGTTGTTATAATCCCCCCCTTGGACCTGATCTCCTGAGATGTGACATCCTGTGTGTGCACAGCAGAGAGGGCTGTTTGCAGGGGGCTCACATGGGGAGCAAACACTTCATTGATGGTTGATCAATGGTTGATCACCCAGAAACAACCTCAAGTTTCCAATGCACCTCAGTTAGTTTAAGGGCTATAAAAAGCTGGATATTTAAACTGGACATGAAGCAAATGTTATCACTCTCATTCCATATCTGTAGTGTGATGGAATCCAGGCATTTCAGGTTTTTTAAAAAAACATGGTAGGCACAAGAGTAGTGATTCTGAAATCCAAATATCTAAAAAGAAAAAAATCTGATTTTTCTAGCAAGCACACACAAAAGGGAAAATCCAAAAATTGTTTCATAAGCTGCTGCTCTTAGTTGCCTGTTAATTTACAAAAGTCAGAAAAATTCTGTCTTACATGTTATTAAATTAAAACAGGAGTAACACTGGGTCAGTGCCTAAGAGAGCCCAAATTCTGACTTTTTCCAAGAGGAAGGTTGTTCCATGTTAGGGACCATATATAAAAAACCTACTTCTAGGCTTGACTGGGCAACAGATTTCCTAAATTACTGTGGACAATTCAGCTAATTCTCTAAGCATGAACTGCCCATCAGTAGAATCGGGATGATTATATTTCTGCATTTTAACAGGGGCTTTTGAGGATAATTATGTTAAAATTGGAAATGCAAGCATGCCTGGACAGATAACTGTAATTGTCTACCACAGCTGAGGTGGCTTGGAGATTATACAGTCTGTCCCCAAAAGAGTTGGTAGGGACAACATCCCAGCCACGGATCTGGAGGGAGAACAAGTCCTTAGGAAAGGTGGCCACAGCTCTGGAATAATATATATAATGTGGGCAAAATTTGAGATATGATCCCTTTTGGCTTTGCATCTCTGGATTGAAGTCTCTTCACAGTGTCTGTTTAAAAACTCTGTTTTGCCTCAGATTCCAGGGCACTGAGTGCACCAATATAGGTCTAAATGGCCCTGACCAGCCTCACCTGGAATCTTTCCTATCACACTGCAGTAAAACAGATGTTATCTAATGTGACACTCTGAGTGTTACAAAGGTGCTCAGTGATGTCTGTGCATGTGATGTATGTGCATAACTCCATTAGCACTAATGGGAGTTAATGGGTATAGCCTGCTAGAAGAGAAGAAGCTATTTCTCTAAGTGTCAGAGACTAATAAAAATGACATTTCAATTTGGATGTCCAACCTTCGATTTAGGCAGCAAGTGCTTCAGATGAATTTTTGACAGCTACAGTGCCATAATTAACTTGAGGCTCAAATGAAATTGTTTATTCTATTTCAAGTGCTTATCCACATGATTTAAGACCTCCTTTCCCTTCTGTGACTTTAGGGGGAACATATTCACTTGCCTAAATTCTTATTGCAAGGTAAAGTGCTCTGGATGTTCCCTGCATCCTGGTCCCAGAGTTATTGGAACCTTCATGGAATACACCACAGCCTTCTCTGTCTGCATGCCTGGCTCGCCTTTCAAAGGAGCCCAGGGCAAGGAGGAAGGTAGAGCACATCTGGAACTCAGGGTTCTGTGTAATCCAACTGAGGAACTGATTTACTTCTTGAGAGTTTTACACTGAATTATTTGTTGTGTACTTCATCTTTTTTTTTCATTTCCTGCAAAATTATCTTAAAAGATATTGCCTCATCAGAAAAGAAAAATGAAGATTTATTAACAACCAAAGAGGATCATACATATCCTATTTAATTTGCCTTGATGTTTCTCAGATCTTTGCTGATTTTGTTTACTTCCAGCTCTTACAGTCACACATTTGTATCAGCCATTCTGCTAATGAGAGTATTTGGGCTGGGACTGTATTGGATCACAGCTGCCTTTCAAACAGCAGAAATATCATACGACAAACTTGATGTGTGGCCTGGAGTAGCTAGTAAATTTTGTGGTGCACTTTATGGATTGCGTTGTTTCAGCATTCATGACAGTCATTTTCAATCACTTTGATTATGATTATTTTACAGCTCGTGACACTAATTTTTCACAGCACCCTCAGTAAAACATGTCGGGGTAGCGATTCTAAGGCTCTAAATGTGGCCATTTCTGTAGGAGAGAACGGCCCTTGGGGTATCAGTCCTGCCTTTGTGATTCCCCTCAGGAATTTGGACTACCCGTGGACTTAGAGGTTATCTGGGGGGATTAATTGTTGAGATCTTTGTGCTTTGTGTCCAGCTATGAGTGTGTCCCTGCTCCCTCACTGCCTGTTCTTGCTGAGCAGTGCTCTGCCCTCGAGGTAGTCCCAGTGAGTATCAGCAGTGCCCTCGAGGAGAACACAACACGGTGGTGGCAGAGGAATCACACCTGCAGGAAGGTACTCAGCATTACAATATGCCTGCAGAACTGCCCTCATTACACAGTTCTCTCTCTATTAGACATTTATGTTGGACTTGTTTTTCTTTTTAAATGCAAAATGCACCTGGTTGAGGAGGCAGCTTGTAGCTGTTAGTCTGCTGGAGATGCTGATGGAGATGAACATCTGACTGAGGTGGGGGTCATGAATGTGATAGTTCTATATGGAGATTTGTGCACAGTTAACTTTTACATCCTCTTTGGGAGTGACTGGGGATGCTTCAAACTGGGGTTATATATGAAGATTTTAATCTGTGTCATAAATTCACCATCATGATGCAGCTACTGGAGCAACTGCAGGAGAGAGAAGGCAGGATGGAATGAGAGAGAGCACACTGAAGAGTTGCCTGAGTGGTGCTTGCAGCTCCTACCGTTGTTCTCACATGATGTCCATTTCAAGGGCTGTGTTAGGGGATAAAATATTTCTCAGAGTGAGTAAAGCAGGTGTAATCTAATCCTTAAAAGCTTTCTCATCTCTGATTTTCAATTATGAAACAGATGTATAGGGCTAGAGCAGTGGTTGGTGTAAATCAGTGTAGCTCTGTTAATTACGGCCCAAATGGAATTTTAGTGTAAGTTAGCACCACACGTTGTGCAAAGCAGTGAATCCAGCTGTGAGATAAGCTCAATTCTATCATACAACAGGGTTGCTGTTTCTCCAGTCTCAGTAAAAAATAAAAATTAGAGATAATCTAAATATTCAGCTGTAGTTGAACACGATGGCATGGATTATGAAGACATTGTGCCTTTCATTAGTTTGTGTTAATATATATGCAGAAATCAATCAACTTAAATCAACATGATTTACTGTTGTTTTTAGAAAAAAAGCAGTTAGAGGTCTCCTTTCTCCTGGTAAGTAATGTAAATGAGCAGAATATTAAATCCTACACTATATCCATTAGGAAATCAAGCAGTTAAACAAGTATGAGTGGTTTAATTCTCAGAGGAGTTTAAAAGCTTTTCCATTATGTTATTAACTACACATTAGCAAAGAATAATGCTTAATGAAAAAATCCTTCACTATCCCAAAATACACAAATCTGTGTAACAGAAAAGTGTTGGCATGGCTTCCAAATATTACTGAGTGAGAGCTGCATTGCAAAATTAATATAGGACCTCATTAATGAAATAGGCAGGAGGTGTGGGATCTTTTTTGTATGACATGAACTCAAGAAGGTAGAAGGAATAGCTAATTGTGATCAAATAATGTCATGTAACTTCAGGAACCTGTGTGTGTCTGGTGTGTCAGGTGGGGGTTTTTTGTTGTTTGAGTATTTTTTTTTTGTGGAGGTTTTGTTTTGGTTTTATTTTTTTTTTCTGACAATTTCGTTTTGAAAGGTTATTGTTTAGATTTTGTGCTCCTACAAGTGACACAACCATCACCACAGAGTCTTTCTGCACCTCCTTTGTCAATCTTAATCCTCCATCCATTTCTCCCCTCCACCTACTTCCCACCCTAATAGCTGGCAAGGGAAACTGGAGTTCCATATTAAAAATATTATCCCTGTGTAGAAATGTTGAATGTACTCCTAGACATGGGCTTCCTTTCTTTTTTTTTTCCTTGCAGAATTAGGGCATGAAAGAGGATAATGAATATTAAGCAAAGTTAAAAACAGGTTTAGAGAGAATTAAAAGACAGAAATGTAAGATTAGGTTGAACTCACACTTAGGGGGATTAAGAGATTTTCATTTGTCCTTTGATCTCATTTGTGTTGCTGTAAAGATCTTTAGGGTCAATGCTATGGAGGATTATCACTGTTCCAAATTATTGTTCGGATTTGCAGTAATGGGTTACATGCAGCAAAAATGGTCTACCATGGAAATTGCAAAGATACCTTACTCATTTCAGCCTTCCGTTTCAAACTGGGGCTATTACAAATCCCAGCAAATGCTCTCCACTTGATTAGCCAGAAAGAGAAAGTTGCCACACTGTGTGAACAGAGGGAATTGTTCCCTGGTCTCATTGCACATGGATAGAGTGTAAGCCAAGATTTATAGTGGAGGAGTAAAATCTCCACATAAATGCAACCAATGTACCTGGTTCCTTTCCATGACCTTTGTCCAGGCAAATTTCCCTCGTGAGAGGTGGAAGGACTTCCCTGTTTCTCCCAGGCCAGAAGCTGAGAGGGGGCTGTGTCCTGACCTGCTGGGAGCTGGCAAAATGCAGTCCCTTAGACCAGCTTTCCATCTGGCCCAGCTTTGATGGCCACAGACTGCTACAGACACATTCCATTATTTATGGAACTGACTGCTGGGCACACAGGACAGCTGAGTAGAGAAAGAAGTCATCTGTTTTTGTCACCTTCTACCTCTATACTGATTTCCTTTCTTATTTTCTTGACGATATTCTGCCAAAATCTGCCTCATCTTTTCACTTAAATGCCTGTGTATGCAATACATAGTACTAATTACACAGCCTTTGCCTCCTTTTTTATGATTGCATTCCCACCTTCTTTCTTTTTTTCCCCACCATAGCTCAGAAAATCATGTGATGTTATCCAGCCACTGAGCAGGCTTATTGAATGCTATGCATTTCACTTTTTGAGGCCATGAAGCCATAAATTTAAATCGCTGGCAGGATCAACTTGCCCTTCATCTTTCAGAGGTAGAGAAATTGAATTCCATGCAGTTTAGTGAGCAAGTCATTTGGATGAGACCTTATTAAGCTAAGGTCCTGCTGGTTTTGTGTAGATATTACAGATTCCATAACACTTTCCATCAAGGTAGAGGTGTGCTTTAGAGCTCTCAGCCAAATAGTCCCTCCTTGTCTCACACTGCCATGTCAAATGGCTACTTTCCTTTCCCCCTAAAAGCAGTGTAATTTATAATGCCTGAATAATGATGTGGGTTTCTTTTAGAGAAAAGCTCCTCTAAGTCTCCCATCCCTGCAAAGGCCTGGTGACCTGCTTAACTTTACACGTTGCCAGCACTCCCAAAGTGAGTAGTCTCACCAATATCTGGATGAAAACCTCATGTTCTCTCTGAAACACTGCAAAGAATAAAAATGGAGAGCAGCTGTGGTTGCAGTATCAATACCTAACTAAACAGCAGTAAAATGTGCACTGACTGGAGGAAAAATGTATGGGAGTATTCCTCTGATTCTGTAAGTACAGGGGAAAGCAGCAGGAACTAAAATGAATGAGGGAAAACAGAGGTGAAATCAGATTGACAGGCTGAGTGCCTGAAACTGGGAACAGCCACACTCGATGGGATTACTGGACAAGAGCTAAGCTTTGTATTGCTGCTGGCAAGATCACGAAGACTCAGTACAGTGTAGCCTAACAATTCAGAGATTTTAATTTTTATTTTTGTTTCTAAAGGGGGTGGGATAGACCATAAAAAAAAGAGACACCTATTTCTAAAATGGTCAGATAGCAGTGAGTGTGCAAGTCAGTCCCTGTTTTAACAACTCTCTGCCCACTAATGATTGGAGTCTATAAAATTCATATCACAAGGAAATGCACACAACAGATAGGCATAATCCAGCTTTGAAAGGAGCTGGAAAGTTTCCAGATAATATGGAATTTTTGTGGACACAAACTTTGTCAGGTTAATATTTTGAAGTCTCTCAGGGAGTCAGGAGCTAATTAGACAATGTGCTGAGAAAATACTGATCCCCTGTCATAGCATTCTCTGACCTCCATCTCTCACTGAATTAGTCAAAGCATTAAAGAGCTGATAGCTTGACATGTGATTTCTTTTTTATTTCAAGCATTTAAATTAAGAAGAAGTACACGGGCAATTAATTTGCCTGTATATGCTTCTGCCTGGATCCTTACCGGAGACTGAAGGGGAGATTTCAGCTTTCCACTTCAAGGTCCCTCTGAAATATCCTACAAGAATGGAGCTGCTGGTTAAAACACTGAAAATGTCTAAAGTGCAACAAAATGTGAATTTAAGAGTGGTGGCAGGGTGTGAACTACAAGCCTTCTGAATATTACAGGCCTTCAGATATGCTCAGAGATGGCTAATACCAGTTCAGCTGTCAGCATAACAGGAGTTGGATTTGTTTGTGTTTTCTTTCCTGTTGAATTGAAGGAGTAGCTTGTATCTGTTACCTTGCAGTTTTTCATTATACATATAGAAGGGTGAATGGATTGAAAAATACTAAACCAACTCAGAGGACACAGAAGTCTCCCAAATAACCTGCTGTCTGCAGTGGCCAAGTGTGTGTTCTCATACCCTTCCCTGTTCATGTGCTCAGTGTGTATTTGTTCCTTCTTACTCCTCTTTGCTATAAAGCACAGTCATAAAAGAACAATTCCACTCACAAAAACTCTAAGTTGCAGTCATAATTCAAGCTCTCCCTCCTAAGGAAGATGAAGTACTTTTCTTTTTCATGAAAATTTTCAACTATTTTTGCTCTTTTGTCAAGCATCTCTTTTTGTCAAGAAATACCGATAATTGCTACTTACTCTTGTTGCTGGATTGTTTTTCTTTTCCAATAGAAACGGTAGAAACTTTAATTGGTTTCACCTTGTGGAGGGAGTGACACTTCTCTCCTCCTTTAAGAGATGTATTTGTCAGTTAAATAATTTTGAATATTTATTTGGGATACAGCTCCCAGGTGCTGTTTATTGTGCAAATGCAGCAAGTTATCTTAGGCACTGGCATGTCAAGTTATGCCATTTTTTATTTCTTATTCTATTTTCAAAGGAAGTCAGCTCTGTCTGGAAGCTGTAAGTCTGCCCATGTGAAAATGGGCTGTGTGTTCCCTGGGAAGATTTTTGGAGGGTCAGATCATCCCATTCCATGTACATTTTCCTAAAGAGATAGAAAAGTGTAAGAAACCTTTTCTGTGTGTTTTGCCTGGGTCAGACAGTAAATGTTTGCAGGTTGGCTCACAGATGCAGATGGCACAACATTCTCTTCTCCTCCTGAATGTTTCTGAACCAGCCAAAGTGAGGTAATCAGGGAACAATTCAGCTCTACCTGCTCACAGGCAATTTGCATGCTGAGGAAGGAGTAGTTCCAAGTTGGTTTTCTGGTTCCTTCAAATGAATGAAACTACAAAAAGATTTCTGCATTTAGCCTTTGTTTCCACTTTGCTAGAGACCTTCCTCTGTTAATAAACATGGATATCCTTGACTTTATTATCACTCAACACTCTAAAATTTGGACCATACACTTCAAAATACTCCAAAAGAGACTCTCAGAGGCATCATTAATATGAGGATAAGGCCAATGGCCCAGAAAGACAAATAAAAATGCATCCAATTAATAATCCAAACAGTGTTGGTTTTATGATTTACCTGCAGTTTATCATGGGAATGTCTCCTGTTCAGCGATGCGTTTCGCTACATTAATAACCCTGTCTGCTGCAAGCTAACATTGCCTCTTGGTTCCGGATTATTCATCTTTATGTTTTGATCAAAAGCACAGAATATTGGATCCTATTGTATTTCAGCTATTCCATCTCTCATGTTTCTTGTTTCCTTTTCCTCCCACAAGTTGTGCACATCCATCTAAAAGTGAAATTGTTTCATACCACAAATAAAATTATAAGTCCCCGAGGGTTTCAGCTTCTGTTGCACTCGCAATTGTTCACCCTTTCCAGTTTGTGAGCAATCATCATTTAACACCGAACTCAAGTCAGATTTCCTAAAGAGAAAAAAAATAAAAGAGGCTTGATGACAGAATGTGTTTTCCTGTAAATCACACAGATGGAGCAAGACACAGCGATTGTAATGCAGGGCTGACACTCTTTTACACTGTACACTCATCTAATATTGGTTGCCATAAACACTATAAATCAATGCACAGTGTAACTGTGCAGTGCAGTTTAAAACACCCGGCTCTGAACCTGATGCAAGATGCCAGCAATAAAACATTTCCCTCTACCTCAGCCACTTGTTTACAGCTTGTTTGCTGGCTTTCCAAACTTTCCAATGGCTCGCACTTGACATCAATTGCTATGGCAAAGGGAGCACAAAGGAGCGAAGCAGACTTCCCAGACACTGAACTTGGGCAAACACCTTCTGGCAGGCCATGACTGAAGCAGATTGGTTTTGCTTCTTAAGGCAATTTCAATATAATTTTTATTTTCCCCTTTGTATCCTAGAAATAATCTCAAGAGAATTAGTGTTTGGATGATTGGCATTAGAAATTCATGTGACTTAGAGCTGAAATCATAGACTGCTCATGACTCCTAATGTCTCTGTGTCATTTTTCTTAGGAGCTGGGTATGTCTCTCATCTGCCATGCCTAGGACTGAATAGATTACTTCGGGTTTTATTGTGTTTAGAGCAACATTTAGGAGTTCTGACATTCATAAAAAAATTTACCTGGGCCTCTCATCTCTCATCAGTGTTTGGCTTGAGAGAGGTGTGTTGCATACGAATCCCCTGCATTGTTACTGGTGTGACTGAATTTGGCTGTGCCCCAATTTGGCTGTGCCCCATTCCACATCTGGATGTTGCAAACTGCTGTGGAGGGTGGAGACCTAAAACCAGTTTTAGAACGATGGCAACTCTCTGAAAGATAACATTAATAAAAGTAGAGCAGCAGCAAGAGTTCGGAAATGCAGGACCTGATGCACCTCAGGAAAAGGCTGAAGTGAAATGTGTGTGCCTGCTGTCTTCTCTAGGCTTCCAGGCTTTGATTCTCTCTAACCCATTTCTCACCAAGAGCGGTTCTGTGATGACCCTGTGCTCTGAAGGCCCTATCGTATGTTCTGAGCCCCAGATTTTTGCTGCCACTGGGAGTGTTCTCCTGGAGAAGTGACATTTAGAAAGATCTAGTCCTTCAGGTGCTTCCTTACACTGAATTAAAAGCCGTGGAGAATATGGGAGGGTCAGCATGTGCTGTGAAGGTTCCACATACCTGAACTGTAGTGGCGAAAGAGAAGATTTCACTTCTGACCATGTTTCTTTTCCCTTCCAGATCTCTGTGGCTACCTGGCCATACCACACATGCACTTGGAGTCTCGTGGGGTTGGAGGGACAGGGGAACTATGAGCTTGTCCCAGACTGAATCACTATCAAGCCTTACCCTCAATTAGTTGGTTTTAAGATCAGGCCCCAAACCCACAGTTTAGGTCTGCATTGCCTGTAGTTACACACCACACAGCAGTTAATAAAATGGCACATGAGGCACAGCAATCTCCTTTTAAAAATCTCTTTTTATTGTCCCTCATCACAGATTAGCAGCAACTGCTAACCAGTGGGTTTTTTGTGGGCTGCTGTTGTGTTTTGTCAGCAGTTATTTTTCAAGTGTTCTTTAAAAAACAGAGATGATTTTTCTGTTTTCCAAGTCTCTTTTTTCCTAAAGCTGGGTAAAGTTCTTTTCAAGTGCTTTGTGGCTTCTTAGATTCAAACTGTGAGACACTGACAGAGAGGAGACTGTTTCAGGATAAAAATAGGATCTTTCCATGGGGGTCTGTCTTTAAAACACTTACAATTGTTTCCAGGAGAACACATTTCATTAGAATTACCTTACTTTTCTCTTTAGTATTGAAATCTCTTTCTTCTCCTGTCCTCATAAGAAAGAAGAGAGGTATGGTGACTGTGAGAGCTAAAAGAGGAGGGGTGAAGACGTGTATTTTCAGTGTGAATTTTAATTCTTGGTATGGGATAAAAATAAGGCTTTAGCCTTTACAATCATTAAAAGCTGAATTATAGAGACAGGTTAACATTTGTGGAATTCTCTTAAAACTATCAAAAATCCTTCCTGGCCCCCAGGCCTATTAAAGGGCTCAGGTCTGTAGTTCAGGGATTTGCACCATGCCCCTCACATTCATCACTAGCGTAAGTTATGGTGGCGAAAATAGTTCATTTAACTTGTCTTTTTTACCTAAATATATGGTGGTGAAAATAGTTCATTTAACTTGTCTTTTTTACCTAAATATAATTTAATACAAGTGAAACACTGCTTTTAAAAGAGGGTTGCAACAGAAATTATATTACATGACATTCTTGAGCCTTGCAAATAAATGCTTTGGTTTGCCTTAAGTATGATATAAAAATTAACTTAGGAGAAAATCCTAAGTAAATTAACTGTAGCGTGATTTATTGCTCCTAAATTCATGAAAGCTGATTCAAATAGCTGGACATTTTTGGTGCCAAGAGGCAGTGGTGGAAAACAACCTCTCCTGGCTCTCCAAATTCCTGTCTTTTGGGCTGGGTGTCTATTTTAGTTGCTGTTACTCAAGGTTCTCACTCTTTGCTATAAGACAAATGAGAAATTCCCAAAGACCTTCTGTGTCCCAAAGGAGAAGAGCAGCACTTCTATCACATATTCCCAAATTAAATTCACAAGTTCCTTTTAATGGTTTGTTAAAACTACTGCATTTGTAACAACTTATTGATATATATTTAGCTCTTCCATAGTACTTATGGTCCACAGCTGTCACAGATCTTTAGAAAGAGCAGTGAGTGACACTGGGTTATGTTTTTGAAACGTGCTGAGATGAATTCAGAGCCCCAGCAGCATTAACTTCCAGTAAGATGTGGATTCCTAAGGCACCAGATATTTTTGAGACATACAGCCTTTTTGTTTATGTAGAAGCCAAGGAACTGGTGAAGTGACTTGCAGAAGGTCAAGCAAGAGAAATGGAACCACATCCCTGTTGTCTTGACTCTGAGCCCAGGACTGCAGCAAGATGCTAACAATGCCAACAATGCCTGTCTGCTGGTAAATGAAATCATGTCAGGCACGGCTGTAACTTTGTTTTAGGCAGCTGGGCTCTCTGTAGAGCAGTCATGGAAAAGAAAATCAAATTTCTCCCATTAGAGCCTGGTGTGTGAGACTCTGAGCACTTCATCTCTTCTGGGAAGTCAGTGCTAGTTCTGTCCTATGCCCTTTGCAAACTGGCAACTGAAGTGTTGGTTTAAGGCTGGTTAGAGAGGCCTGTTCATGGTCACCTTGAATCAGGCCTTACAATAACTAGGACTCTTAAAGCAGTGGAAATGAAAGATTCCTCAAGGTAACTATGACAGCTACAAGGCATTTCCCCCACAATACACATACTATTGAATATGCGTAACAGAAGATATGGTGGAAAGAACTAAGATTAATTAGATTCTGCTGAGCCAAATGGCATTTGACACACATTATACAATATCTGCATATGTTATTAAAACTATGAGTAAGTAAATGCCATTTCTCATTTTCAGTTGCAGCATGGTCCATTTTAAGGCACAATAATTGCATAGATGTGACATCTGTGGGTTTTTTCAAAATGTCAAGGGATGCATATTTTTATTTACTTGTGTTTTTAATCACTACTTGTCCACCCTGTTGGTTACATGCCCTTGTGATTGAAGAAGCAGAGTTAAGAGATTTGCATGCAAATTCTGTATTGCACAAAATTATCAAGTTGGTTTTCTTTCCCATTATCTTTGTATTTGTCTGACAAATCTGCCCGGTCATAACAGGCACTAAACTGTGGCCAGTTGCTTTCCTCCCTTGCAGTCTTCTAGCCTATTATCTTCATTTTTTATTTGTTGCTATATGCTGAATTTTGGCATAACTTTGAAACCAATACGACTTAAATGTGGGAAATAGCCAAGTCCTTTGAAAAACCTGCTAAAAAGCATGACAGAAAACAATATTTTCCTGGTTTTGAGCACATTGATGTAATACCACACTTTTGATGAAATTCTTCTGGCCTGAGAGAGAACGTGTATTTCTTCTCAGGGAGCAGTGGATCACTGCTGTGCTCAACCACTTGGAGCAGAAGCAAATCACACTTTTAAGAATTGTCCTATCTTCTTTGCCCAGCTTAAAATCAACACTTCTCTGGTTTAGTGCATGGTGCTTACGGAGCCTCCCGAAATGGCAGAGCACATTCAGCCTCTGATTTGGCCTCTGAGATTTCCTAGGTATGCATTTGCTCTTCTGCTTCAAATTCTATTTCCCTCCATGTGCACAAAAGCCACATAATTTGTACTGCGCTTGCCAGGTGTGAAGGTGAAATACCAAGTTCAAGGCATTCTCTGAGACAATTCTCCTTCCTCTTAAACACCACTGAGGGAGCTCCATCTCAAAGCCTGGAGGGTCCATGTATCTCAGCTGAAAGTTTCAGGGTTTGCCTCTGAAGATCCAAAGAAATTAGTCCCAGGCAAAAGGGATGTACCCTTGACAGAGCCTTTATCTGTGCCATGGAGAGCTGCCATTCCAGACATTTGGCTGAAGAATGCTCAACACTAGCTGAATACCACAATGCATGACAGCAAAGTGGAAATGGTGAAAAGAAAAAGCACATTTAGCTCAAAATTAGGGTGTTGGGAACAAAAGACTGATACATTAGAGGACTAAAAAATTGTGGTATTTTAGGAGTAGATGATTATAGCTAGATTATATTTGTAATATGCAAACAGAATAAAGTCCAAATCTGTCATGGAATGTACAGCAGTGCTTCTAAAATAACTAATTTCATAATGCTTAAAATAATTATGAGTCACATTGATTTAGAGAAAGAATTAAGGGTAGAAATTTGAATAATTGGAGACTGTGTAAGAATACTTTGCTAGATGCTGTGCAGAAACATTTCCACAGATGAGAAATTCTCATATAATGACAAAATATTTTCCTATAGCTGCGATAATTATGGCAGATGCTAAACAGTAGGCAATAAAGCTGTCATATTGAAACTGGCAAATCAGGTTTGGCTGCAGCCTCGACTTCTGAAGGATTGGCCAAGAAACCCTGGGTGATTACTGTTGGGTTTCACTGAGCTTCGAAGAGCAGGAAAAGTTTAGGGAAACAAAAGCAAACTGATAGCATGCCACTGTTTAGTAAGTCTAAAGGAACAGCAGAATGAGGTGTTTTATAATAGTTTATAAAGTAAGTATAATAGTAATGCAAATCTCACCAAATGAATTTGATAACTTTTTTTTACAGTGCTTTATATATTTGACTGATAAAGTTATCCCCCTACCCTCTGCAAGTCATTAAAAGAATTTACCAAGGACTTTGGTTCATTTGCTGCTTGTCAAAAGAATGTGGATTTAGGTTTGGAGTGGGGCTTTTGTTTTGGTTTTACTTCTGTGTTTTATTTGTTTGTTTGGCTTTGTTTTGTTTTGTTGTAGAAGACTTGGTGTATTAAAAAAGCCACATAAGCAAACTAAAACCAAACAGAAAGTCCTGAGGGAGCCCCTGCAGGCTGCATTCTATTTTTAACAAAATAAATGGCCAGACTAGTTTCCTCTAGCTTTCTTACCTGTGAAAATTCTGTAGTTGTGAATAAAAATAGTGGCCCTGTGGTCTTCTCTTCCCTCAGTCAACACAGTGCTGAACTTCAGGCTGTGTCACACCAGGACATTCATATAGCTCCAGTAGTCTGTTTCTTTAGTTTTGTAGCTCAAATACAAAACATCTTGTCTACCATTCTTCTTCCAATTGCTCCATCAGCCCTCCCTGAAAAACACAGAGCCCTTGGACACTTGTTTCACAGTAATCAGTGCTTGCTACAGCAATTTTCACCATGCTAGAAGCTGATGAATGCTTTCCTCTCTCTGTGATGGTGCTTCCATCCCAGGTCAAATTCATCTGCAATTGCAAGGAATCAGGTTACAGTCTGTGAGCGTTGCTGTTCTGAAAATCCTCCTCAGGCTGGGTGTGTTGGACCTGATTGCTCAGCTCCAGAGGAACCCCAGGAATGACTGCTTGCTTGTTTGTCCTGGAAAATCCCTGTGACCACCAGGACAAACCTGGGCCTCGGGTGGGCTCTGGAATAACCACTGTGCCATCACCACCTAACCACCAGCTAGGGAGTGGCTTTGCAGGGTGATGGATGCAACCACAGGACTCTGTGAGACAGACCCTGCCAACTCCTCGTCTCGTTCTCCCTCAGAGCTGACTTATTTCTGCTCTTTGCAGAGGGTAACCGAGCTGTGTTGCTCCCAACACCTGTTTGTGGTGGGCTGGAAATGACACAGCTGACACAAGTGTGCAGCCACAGCTCACGACGGGCTGGAGCTCTCGGGGTGCAGATCAGGGCTGGGCAGCAACAGCGCTCATGGCCCCTTGGGGATGCTGCTGGTGGGCCACGGTCCCCCCGAGCAAGCCCTTCCAGGCCAGGGGATTAGGAAGGATGCTGGGAGAATGGCCTGCCTGGTAATTAATGTAAATAGCTTGGTTAATGAGTCTGCTAAACCAAAGTGGCATGTGATTGTAATGGAAATGCTACACTGGTTGGAAAACAAGATATTAATTTAGAACATAAGGACAAGAAGAAATAATGTTTGGGGATTGAGTAAAGGGCATTCAGCTTCTCAAGGCTCATTTCCTTTCTCTGTAGTACTCCATTAACCACAAGATGCTATCACGATTTTTAATGACCCCGATGTTTTTGCCTCAACAACTTTGTCTGGTAGACAATTCCAGACACCTCTGATGGTTCACATGATTGATAGCATGTTTCTTTGTGCCTGCCTGGGTTTCATGCTTTAATTTCATTGAAGAAACTCATTGGGAATCATCAACAGAAAGGAAAAATTTTCTTCTGTTGTTCTCATCATTGTAGGAAGCGACTGGAATCAAGACATTTACTCTGCTTCTCAACATTTAATGGCATTGTATAATGTATTTTTTTCTCCTAATTGAGTAACACTCTAAATCAATTTGTAAAGAGTATCTCCATACATTTTAAAAGCTTATTAGTGCTGGAGTTCTTCGTTTTTTGGATGAGGTGTTTCAGTCTGAGGGTGATTAAATCTCTCACGGCAATTCAAACCACCAGGAACGTTGTTTTCCCAAGAGATGAGAATGCCAATGGGCTGGAGATGAGTAGCAGTATGTTAATAAAGGAGCTTCTCCCCTCTCTCTATTTTATACTTCTCTTCTGTTTTCTAACCTGTAGCACATGGTATTTCTGTATGCTGGAACCCACTGCCTTGCTTTATGCAGATATTGGAAAAGACATCCAGAGAAGTCTTGGTTTTGCATGGAAAAATAATGTTTTTATATTTACATATTTATGATGCAGTATTGTCCAGAAGTGCCAATCAAGTGTCATAAAAATCCTCTGAATGGAAATATCTCTGTGCCCTTGCAAAAGTCTGTTGCTGTTGCTAATGAGTTGTGTGGAAAAAAAATCACCAATTGGGCATAATCAGTCAAATATGTCAAATTATAAGTTTTTAGGGATGGCCAGTTACTGCAAATTTTAAACCTGACCTTAATAAATCCTCCTACATCAGCTGTTGCCAGCAAGTTTTAGGCCTCCCCTTAGATAAAGAGGGGTTTGATTGACAATCCCTTGTACAAACCTTTTGCTCATCTTTGCTTTTTTTAGATTTGCAAAAATTAAAAAATATACTTTAATGTGATCTTAGGCAAGAAAGACTGTAGTAACTAATTACATTTTGTCAGGAAACACTTAGCATTACAGTTCATCCTTTACTGGATGATTGTGCTCATATTTAAAAATGTAGTGACCTTTACTAAACATCTGCCTCTGAAAGTTTATCCATTCCTCGAGAGACAGAGGGAGAAGGAGAAAGGTTTGGAAAGAAAAAGCTCAGATTTGAAATCTGAAGATACAGGAGTGGCTCCTCCAAATGTCTGGAAGCTCTTTTGTTGTTATCATGGGATGGAAGCATATGCAGAAACATCAAGAAGTTGCTAAGAAATGGAATTGCTGTTCTCTGGACTTAGCTGTGGAAAACAAGAAATACATACCTTGTCCCTTTTGAGCCATGTGCTGTAAATGCCTAAAGGATTTCTGCTCCTGCTGCATTTTGCCACGTGTAGGAACAGAGTCCTGTAATGAAACTCAAGTACAGGCACAAGTTTGAGTGTAATGTCCTTCTGCCAGGACAGCTCTGTGGTTTGCTCCACACTTGAATGGTTCATTCACCCTCTGAGTTCAGGTATATGTGTCTCTCACAGCCCAGTGTGTCTCAAAAAGGACATGGGAACTGCAGGGTACATAGTTAAAAAGGGACCATGTTTCACAGAATCACAAACCATCAAGGCTGGAAGAGATCTTCAAGTTTATCTACTCCAACTGTCAACCCAGCATTGCAATAGTCACCCCTAAACCACATTTCCAAGTGCCACATAAAGAATAATTATTTATACAGACCTTTGGCACATCTCTGCCACATAAAGAATAATTCTTTATTTAGGGAATAAAATAAAATGAAAACCCCAAATCACAGTTCCTGTTCCTCAACAAGAAATTGTAAATTGTATAAAATAAACTGAAGTTGATATTTTATCAAGTGAGGGACTGTCACATAACAGATTGCTTTAGGACTAAACAAAGATCAGAAAATGGCAACCCCAATTTATTATCCTCTGTACGCCTTACACAAACCATCTGGGTATTGACCCGAGGGTGAGGGTAGTTATATCTCATAAAAAGCAAAGGATTATCAAGCATACTGAAAAACACTGATAGTGGAAATTGCTTTTTTATTAATCCATGCTTAAATTCCCTGTCTGTAATTCTTATGACCTAAATAATTGTTCAGTGGGAAACCTCAGTGCTGTAGCAACTCTGTGTGTGGGATCCTTGTTTCCTTTCTTTTTTTTTTTGGAGGGACTGCACCACCTACTACTCATGTGTCATTAAAAATGTTTGCCAAGTGTAGCATAAATTGTCCTGTATTAAATTGCTGATGGTTTTAAAATGCTGTCATCAACAGTGTCTGCAAGCAACAACCCTGTCTGCATTCAGTTCTGCTGTTGGCAGCTGTGGGGGCTCAATAACGAGTCCTTTGGGGTGAACGGAGCAACTCCAGGCCAAAAATTATAATCAACTATTACATGATAAAATGGAAAAAATAAAAGAAAAAAGAGCTTTCTCTTCTCCAAAACTCTTGACAAAGGAAACATGTGGCCCAAAGCCAGCAAAGTCACTGGAAGTCTTTTGGCTGCCTGCAGTGGATTTTGGATAAGGCAAAGGCATGGGAACAGGTGGATGTGGCTGTTGTTTAGCACTCCCTTTTATGAGCAGGAGGATGGCTGAGAACATGCTGGTCACCTGCTGCTTCAAACAGTGAATTGCTGCTTAATGTTTTTGGTGGGGCTTTGATCACTTCTATAACCATGTCTCTGAGGTTACCTGGCCTATTTTGGCATTTGTTGCTAAATATGATGGTGGGGATTGGCTGCCTGCACTAGTCAGCTGAAATTCTTTTTTACTCCCCACAATCTTTAGAGTATATGAAAGTGGGGATTTGTAATGGGGAAATAGTACCCAAAAGTGTGCAGGGGGGTTCCTCTGCATGGGTGGAGCAGTATGGTGTGCTGTATTGCTGGAAGAATCAACTCTGAGCCGGAGGGGACATTTCCAAGAACACTGTCGTGCTTTTAGGAAGGTTAAACATAGAAATGGTGTGTCCTGCTGAGATGGGAGTGTCTCTAAATTGTGTACCAGCATCAGCAGAGGTGCATTCAGGGACTTCCAACCCATGTGGTAGTTGTTGAAAAAGGATGTTTGCTGTGATACCTTGGAAGAGTTTTGATATACTTATTAGGAGTGTATTTAATCCCACCTGTGGTTTCTGCTGGCTCTGGTATTGCTCACTGCCTGCTTTAAACTGCTACAGAGCATTTCTGTGCATGCTGCTAAACAGGTACCATCTATCACTCCAGAGCAGGGTGACGTTATTCCTGGGCAGAGATATATCTTGTAAAGTACTTTGGGATCCTTTGGGATGAAAGGCGCTATTTAAATCTGAGACTTTATTATTGTCTGTCCTGCTCTACAAATAAATCATCGCGTAAAATGGCTGTGCAAGGAATTACTCTTGCATAAATGAATTCATCCTGTTCTCCCACAGAGAGATGAGAAAAACTTTATAATAACTATCAAATTGTTTTACAACCAAAATATTGCAATGCTTGAGTAGTTTCCTACTTGTGACTTTGATAATGAGTTTTTGAAAAGTAACAAAAAATGTTTCCAGAAATAGGAAAATAAGATTAGCATATCTGTTACTTAGGATTCTTTGTTAAGTCAAGCTTTTTCTTGTTTGGGTGATAATAGTTGTGCCTTTGTTAATTATTATTTCATATTGTCATTATTAGGCTATTAATAATGCATAGTAAAAGCTGCTTCTTTTTGCTATGTAAATGTTTTCATTCTTATTCATCAGTTCCTTATTCCATTATTAATGTGATTCATAAATACATTACATTTAGATTCTCTTATAGAAGAGATATTTGCTACTATATTTTCTCTTTTGGTTGGATGTGAGGTAAAAGAAAGTGTGAAGGCAAGGGAAGGTGTCCAGAAAGTTCACAGGGGATGTACCCACACCTCTGAAACAAATCAGGGGTGTGATAGTGACTGAGCAACTCTTACATTCCCTTTGGTAAACTGTTATTTATATTTCATGATTTACCACTGAATATATTTGCCCTTTAATTATCCTGGCTCATGGGTTTCTAGATGCACATTGAAGACAGCAACACAAGAGGGCTGGCACGCTGGCTTTCTTAAAAATGCCCTTCTGAGGTTATTTTCAGATTAACAAGAACCTGTAGATTCACAAGAACCAAGAACATGCTGAGCACTGAGGCCACACTACAACCATTGGACCCATGTGATCCCTTAGGTTTATTGGCACTAGTCAGGATGTGTGGACTCTGCCTTCTTTTGCAGAGCTGTTTTCAACCTTCACTTCTCTCATTCACTGTTTTCTCTTAACATGAAGCTTAAAAATAGGCACAGTCACTTTAAGTAACTTCTTGTGCTTGTACCAAAATCACTGTTACCTTACATAGCTCATTTGTGGGTATTTACATGGGTTGGTTTCATGGTTTATGTGATTTTTAGATAACATTCATATCATCACTTGTCCTGTTAAGAAACTCCTTTAAACCCCTCTCCTGAGGTAAGATTTGTTTCCTGTATGCCCTTAGGAGCCTTTTTCTGCAGGTGTTCTTCTCTGCCCGAGTCCTGCAGGGTTGGGAACGATCAGAGCTGTGCCTACACAGAGCCAAAGCTCCACCAGCCCCCTGCAAAAAAACCAGGCTGTTCCTCATCACCATATTCCCCATTTCCATCTGGAGAGATCCCAGTTCACTGGAAATTCACACCATTCATCTTTCCAGTTGCCAAGTTGCACCATTTCTTGTGCCCCCACTCCTTGATCCTCTCCCTTGCTGGGGCAGTGTCTTCCTCCACAAAGAGGAACAGGGTGATCACAGCCAGTGCCTTAATGTGCACACTCACATTCTGTCTTATAAATGCCATCATGTTATTCCAGTCCTAAAATTTTCCACATGTTCATGCAAGGCTTTAATCCTACTTCAATCCAGGCAATTCCCTTGAATTTTGTGGCAGTAACAGATTGCATTACCCATTCCTAGGCTTTGTGCTAGCAATTTGAGGAAACCTGCAGCGTGAAAGGCACTTTTTGTACCATCCTGAATGCCAGTGTTCAGAAATTGCTCATAATAATCATTCTGTCAGCCCTTACCTAATAAAAATGAACATCCGGTGGAATGATGATTTGATCAATATAACTTTGGTCTTATGCAAGGGGAACATAACAAGGAGCTTCTTCAATAAATAAAAGAACCTTCTCTTCTCTACCAAACACATTTTTTTTTTAAATTACAGGTTATAAAGAAACAAAGCACTGCTCTCAAGTTCTGTGTTCTTGATACTTCGGGTGTTTTTAAGTCCGAAAGCAATAAATGTTAGACTTAGAGCAAACAGAAAACAGTTTTATGTCAGCCCAATCTGTACCATGGCACAAGGCAGAGAGTCCCTTATTTTTTCACTGATCATTTAAAACTGCTTCACAAAGGATGTGTTTCCCTCAAAATGTGAAACAATCAAGAATAGTTAGATTATTTACTGTGATTCTCTTGCATCAGCACTTCCAGCCCCAAGCAGTTGGATGCCATGTCAACAAGTCATGAACTTGGCTTAATAATCACACTTTAGTTCAGTGAGTTTTCATATCTTTTTTAAATTTTGTATTTGGAAGCTGTGAGATTCCTGTTTCCACGGGATTTGTTCCATCTTCTCTTTTCTAAATTTTTTCTTCTCATTTTCTCCCTCTCCTCTCTGGGTTTTCATGTCAATGTGTTGGATCACCAGGATACTGTCTAAGCTGCCCTGGAAGAGGCAAGGCTACACTGGGAGATGATTTAGCCCCTTCCCAAGGTTTCCATTCTCTGATGAACACCTGATTGCAAAGCTGCTCTCCCACCTCCTTCACTTTCATGCTGCTCTGTGCACTTGGCAGTAATTTCTGCATGGAATGGGGCTGTATTTGAGGTCCCCCTCAGGGGAAAGTGAAGAGTTCTGTAGCTCAATGTCATCTCTTTCCTGTGAAAATACCTGTAAGAGAAGACATTTTGGGGAAAGAGTGGGGGAAAATAGTTCAGAGATCCCTTGGGAGGTGTTTTATTTTTTTCCCCTCTCAGTGTTCCAAAGTAAAAGAGGGAACACTGTGGGAACTGATTCCTTCTTAGAGAATCCACCACACAGGGACAGATTTTGATCCCAGCAGGGAACAAAGCACTCTGATATGCCATGATGTGGCTCTGGCTGAATGGGTTAAAAATGGGATGTGTTTGTGGGTATTTATTTTTCAGCTGGATTATTGTGGGTTTTGGCATGACTCTCCAACACATGGCAGTCAGAGAAAGAACTCTAGCAATCAACTAGATTGAAACACTCATTTTAAAGTGCCTTTGGATTTTGGAAGTGCTCTGAAGCTTGGTTGCTGGCATTAAAGCTTTGACCTGTGGTGGTTTCCACTGCTGGAGCTGGAATTTTTATGTTATGAAGCTTATCATAACAGTAGTTGAAATGCCAATGTGTGAGGGAAAAGTCAACTGGAGCATTATTGTATTATGGCTTATTTCTTACATGACAAGGTTATTTGTCCTTTTGTATGTAAACAACATGAGGCACAGCTTTCTCTCAGTGTCTGTGGTCATTAAAACTGCCTTCACATTGTGAGGCAAACACAATACCAGTGGCCCTCACCTGATAACACAATGATAACTCCCAGTTTAATGCTTTAATCCTCATTGGCAAAAGCTGTACAGATTTAATTGATCCCTTTCACAGCCATTCCTGCAGCACAACTAACTAATGCCATCCAGTGGTAATGGTACAGCATGAATGGAATGTGTCAGGCTGCTCACCTAGGGCTGTGCTATTGCAAAACTTCATTCACCTGAAAAATACACCAATGAGTGGCAGGTGGTTCATTCCACCAGACAGCAGAAGCAGGGAGTGTATGTTACAATAAGTGACTGTAAGACCTCTCCCCTAGTTTTGTAAAACCAGCTACTCAAGCTGGGCAGAATTGCATGGTTGGGAGCGGTGTGGGTGTTGAGTTTTGGAATGAAATTATTTGTCATCTAAGCACTTTACTGCACAAAATTCAGATTTTATTGAAATGTTGACAAGGTGTTTCATTCCAGATGAGAGCCCAAGGTGTGGGTTGGCTTGAGGGGTTTTTTTCCATTCCTAATATTAAGAAATTGACTCAGATTTGGTTATTTCTGCGTAAAATGTGCTTATACACAGAAGAAAGGTAAATCGAGAAACTAGATCTCTATAATGGAGATTTTGCATGTCTCCAAGACTTCACTGTTTATAGAAATATCTAAATATTTCCTGTTTTCTACATGGAAAAATGGCCTCACTCTCCATTCTTAATGAATGCCAAGTACTTTGAAATCTGAGTGATTCTGTGTCTTGCTGCAGGGTTGCCAGCCATCTCTACCAGGCCCTAATTGCTGCTGCTGCTGTATTCTTTGCAATTCCAACAGCCCTCGTGTACACGGCGAAAATTACCCACTGCTGACACCAGTGGTGCAACTGAACTAAGGACGGACGTGTTTCAGCTGCAAAAGCAGCCAGCAGAAAATACTTGTGATGCTGAACCCTGGCTTTCTGAACTGATGGTAATTCTGGCTTCTTCTTGAGCACACATGCTGAAAAATACAATTTTTAACAGCCCTGTTCTGTTCTCATTAAGTAGCACATGATGTCAGCAAAAAAAACCCGTTTTTTCCTCCTTTCAGGGTTAGCTTTTGCTTACTTTGCCAAATGTTAACTTGGACAAAGTGCCCAATTCAAGTACATCTAACCCCCAAAGTTTATACAGAATTACTTTTAACCCTTATTTACAACTTTATCCATATCTCTAAGGAGTATAATAACCCATGAATATTCATGACAGTATCTATTTTGGAAAATGCACTTCAGATTTCATCAGGAATACCCAAGAATGGGAGCAACCTCCACTTGTGTGTCATTGCCATCCACACTGATCAAACAGAGTGTCTGAAGACAGCTATGGAGTAAAAACTTTCTATTTAGTGCTGTCTTTATGAACGTTGCTCAAGCAGTATTTGGGAAAGCACCGAGCTAACTTTGCATGCCAGTTTATCAAGGTGTGTCACTAGGTGTGTGTTTTAGACTCTGACCTGTTTCCCACTCGGTGTGTGAACACAGATACCAAATTGAGGAGGGCAAACGTTGCTTTTTCTGGCTTCAGTGATAGGAGAGATCACTTGCCTTCTACTTTCTGGCAGAAGTTTATTCTCTCCAATAATTTAGCAAAGCCTTGCAAGGTTTCATTTAGATAATTTAAATAGGTGATCTGAGACAGTCTGGTTAATTTTTGCCTTAAACAAATGAAGTGATTCGTGTGAACTCCTCTCCCAGCAGATCAGGAGGGTCATTAATGAGCACTGAGGGGCAATAACCTCTTCCACAGGCACATCTGGGTCTTGAAGGGAACATCTGCTCTCCATCTCTGGCTCTTTGGTATTGAACAGCTTGAGATCTGCTGTATCAGAAGCAGAGACTGAGCTATGAAGCAGAATTTCTGAGGTTGGCTCCTCTGCTGTCAATCCTTCTCTCTACTTGCCTATACAGAACCCCACAAAATCCACACAGGCAATTCCTCAGAACAACATGATGACACAAAGGTGTCTTTGGGAGTGACATTAATCAATGTTTCTCCTTGCTGCCACCTGTGCCTTGTGAGGGACAAAATATACAAAACTGCTGCAAGTTAGAACCTGCTGCTTGTAGAACTTTGCCAAAACCCCTCAGAATATATTGAAAATATCCCAAATATTATGATACCAATGGCACACATGCTGCCTAGTAATTTGTACGGTCTAATAATGAAACTATAGCCCTAAAAAAAGGGCACAGTATTTTTCTCCTGCATGAAAACAACCACCCTGCCCTGAATGCTCAAATAGAATTATTTCCATTATGTTTTGCCACCGATTCTGGAAAATGCAGTGTGCAGACTTACAAAATGAAAAAAGAAGCCTGAATTATTTGTATAAGCTAAAAGGTCATGAGTAATTTTTCCTGCCAACGAATTTCTATTGCCAAAAGAATATTCTATTCAGACTGAAGTATATTAAAAAATGTTGACAGCACAGAAGACCTTTATCTGTGAGGAAACAGTGTTAATTATGCCACATTGATTTAAACTCATAGAGATCTGGTGCATCATTTAAAATTCATACTGTCATTAGTTTGCCAGGTATGTTTTACAGCCATCACATTTAAGGAAATGCAAATACTGCCAAGGCCAGTGAAACGCTCACCTTAAACATTTCTCAGGCTCTGCGTGGGGGTGTTTTTGTTGTTCTGTTTCTCTGTTGAAGTTGTTTTCAAGGACTGTTGAAGAGACCTTGGGCACAACAGTGGGGTGGGAATTGCTGGAATACAGGGCAGGGCTCTGAGCTGCACCTGATTCCCTCAGCTCTGGCTCTTTGCAACAGCATTTAGGCAATTTTAGGTGGTAAAACAACTATTCTGGAGAAGATTAATGCAGTGTGATAGCTAAGGCTGAATGAAGTTTTTTCTGTAAAGCATAGATGTAATCATTTAATAAAAAAAAAAATGATTCTTGCTTCTGGAGTATAGGATCAAGTAAATGTCATAATTAGTTTATTATGTAAAATGCCATTTTAATTAATATGAGACACAGAATCTTTTTTGTCTCTAAATGTCTCTGTTCAAGCACTTTATCATGGCAAGTGACTGGAGAAAGATACAAAAATCAAGGAAATCAAATTGCTTAAATAGTGTGAGGAGCATCATGCTTGTGTGAACTGGAAATGTCAGTGTAGTTCAATGGGTCCTGTTTCCACTTGTTCAGGTCTAACAGTAAGGAAGGAGAAAGTCCTGCAATGAACCCATCTCGCTGCAGAGGTTGGGGAAATCCTTGCCACATGAGGCTCTCCTCACTGCCTTTGTGGTCCTCTTTGCTGGTTTCAGAATCTGAATTTGTTGTGATGTTACTACAGAATTCCTCTGAAGAAAGCTGTGCCTGTAAAAGGTAAGACAATTCTTAGAAGTGCCCAAATTGCCTTTCCTTCAAGACTGCAAACTCTTAGACCCTGAAAACCTCCTTTCTGTGACTGATTCTGCCAGACTTTTTTCCTCAAAAATAAACTTACTTAAGCAAGAGGATACATCTCCTTTTTTGCACAGAGGTGTTAATAAATTCCCATTTACTTTGTGCATGATCCCACCATTCCTTCACACAGGAGCACCCAGTCAATTTATGCATGAGGACCCAGTTGCTTTATGCATGGGTGCACAATTAATTTGTGCATGAATGCCCAATGACCTGAGGCATGAGCACCAAATTGATTTATTCACAGAGCACCCAATTAATTTAGGCGTGAGTGCCCAAATAATTTATGTACGAGCAGCCAATCTCTCCTTGCCTGACTGACCAGTTGTCCATGCATGGGTGCTGCATTGGTGCAGAGCTGAGCACCCCCTTGTGTGGGCAAACATGTGTGATCCTGTGAGCTTTTGCACCCCTTGACTTCTCCTGCCATGTGGGATCACCACAGCCTGGATCCCTAACAAACACCTCAGCATTATTCATATGCCAACAACAGTGAGCCTGGGCTTTTCTCATGCTGGCAAATAATTTCCTGTGAGCAGCTCATCCACTTCTATTCTGGGCAGTGGGGAGAGGTCACACCGTGTGCTGGTCATTCACATTCCTGACACTGTGAGTGTTTTGCAGAAGTGATGTGTAAAAATTTCCCTTGAAATGAAGAGAACTCCTGGCCTCATCAATAGGACAGCACTGTCTCTGCCTGCCTGGTTGCCCACTCCATCAGCCCCACCAAGGCTCCAGGAGGAGCTCAGGGCTGTCCTGTTCCTCAGCAGAAGGCACAGCCTGCCCAATGCAGGTGCTGGCTCCTGACAAGGAATGAGGGTTCAAATCTGAGAGTCAAAAATAGCCACACCAATGCACTTTATCATGTACTGGCCTGCCTCATCATTAGGATGCACAGCCACAGAGTCCTGTAATTGGTAACATAGTAATGAATTAATTGCAGTCATCAGGCCGTTTTCCCCCATTTATTTAAACAGTATGAAATTGCTTGCTGCTATTTATATTATCATTCTTCTTTTACACTTCTCTACCCTCTGTGTAGTAATATTGATACAAATAATTCTTTTTGCCTGAAATATGCATTTCTCAAGCCAAATCACATTAATGCTCCTATTGTACAGCTGTTAAATAAGCAGCCCGAAACTCTACATTTTCTTGACTCACATATATAAAAATGCAAAAATGCACAAAGGTATTCTTCAAGTTTTCTCGTATTAGTTCCATTATATACTGGCTTCTGAAAATAAAGATTTAGGTGACAGATTTTTTAATTCTTCTACCTTAAGCCGGGATTGTTTTGTAGTTGATTTGACATATAAAGGCAATTTTGTCTTTCCTCTTTTTCTCCTCATGTATTCTCTGCTGAATCAGTAAACATCTATAATTTCTGACAAGGTCACTTAATTATCAGCAGTGCTGGCTGCAAAAGAGCTGCCTTATCTCTGTTGCCTCTGCTTCTTTTGTGGGTTGAGCATTTCTGGAACGCCTCATGCGTGTTCATTAATTACTATTCAGAAGCCACTCTGTGCATTAAAGCATTTTGCCTTCCTTAAGACTTGTGTGTCATTATGAGTGGATTATCTCTGTGTTAAACATCTCTCTCAAGTGTGCCAGGCCCCCAAGGATACCAAGTTTGAAAAAGGAAGATAAGCAAACAGTTTCAAGCCCCCTAACTAGTAGAAGTAGATGGACATATGACAGTTAAATGGTGTACAAGGAAATAAAGGGATGTTGGTTTCTCTCAGCTTGTCTTTGCTTTCTCTAAGGAATAAGGAACAGTGGTTTGTGTGCAAAGTTCCAGCCTGTGACTTGGGAACTTCAGATTCAATTTCCACCTTCACAAGGACTTCTTATGAGGCTCTGGGCATAACATTAACTCTGCCTGTGTGTCATGGCCTCATCTGTACGGGGGGATAATAAACTTCCATTCATCCACACTACTACACTGTTGTGGCTGAGGCGTTTGTTAAGTGCACCTTGTGCAAGTTAAGAGGGGGCTCTGGATATCATCAAAATAAAATATGACTTGATCTATTATTAAGATTCAAATTGCTGATACAAAGTGTTATAGAACAAAAGTATTGCCAGCCATTTACGTGTCTTAAAATAAACAGCCACATGTGGTGTCTCCCTCCTCCCCCATTCAGCTTCTGTTCCTTGCCAAGCACGTTGCAGGCAGTGAAATCAGCCCAGAGACTGCCTCTCTTAGAGCTTTCTGCTTGGGCATGGTGTTAGTGTCCAAATTATTTGGAACCAGGTCACAGAAAGACTTGGGAATTGCTTTGGATAGTTGCAGGAAGCCTTCTGCTCAATGTACAGCTGTGCTTCAAAAAAAGCATCAAAATCCTAGCTAATATGCAGAAGAGGACAGAAAATGCTGTGGTGCCATTCCAGACACAGACACACCAGACGGACAAGCCTCACCCATTAGGAGATGCTGATTTCAATGGAATTATACTTGCATAAAATTACAGTTCTGGTGAATCAAATTATATATTTCACATCTCTCAGTTTTATTCCCATCTCCATCCAAAGGGAGGAAAAGGTCCTATTTAAATATACAGCCTCCCTATGAAATGAAAAGGATTAAGAAAATTATCCTAGTGGAGAACCTCATAAAATAAGACTGTATAAGAGGGATGCAAAACAATACACAGCAGGTGGAAGGAAACTCCTATTTACCCTTTCTCACAATACAAGGACAAGCAAGATGGATCACTTACAAATTTTAAAAAGGCTAAAAGGAATCAGGGTTTTTACACAAAGAAAATTTACCCTGTGGGACAGATAAGGACTTAGGATTCAAAAGGGATTAGACATTTGTATGGATAATAAGAACATCCACAGCTATGTTAGATAAGATTACGGAAGGGGGAAAAAGGTATAAGCAGTCCTGCTTCAGGGCATCAGCCAATTACTGATAGACACAGACAAATTTTCCACTGGAATATTCTTCCCCCTGGAAAATGCCTTTCTGTAAAGTGCAAGGTTGTGCAGGGATGTGCTCATGTAAGTGAATCTTCTAATGGACTCGGCTTCAAAAGAGAGTAAGTCATGATATTTTACAATTATTTAACTTGTCTCTGTGCATTTAGGACTTCTTCACAGAATTTCTGACAATATCACCAAGGAAAAGTTTCTGGTTTGGACATGGCCCTCCCCAGTTTGCACTAACCCTGGTAGGGTGGTGGTTTGGGCCAAGTCTACATGTTTTCAGTTCTTTATGTTCATTTGCTGCTCCCAGTTTTATTCCTCATTATCACCTGGTCTCGTGACCTCCTGTGTGATGCTCAGTTGAGCCTGGGAAGCCAAAGTTTTGTTTTTCAGATCTTTGGAGCACTCAGCCATGATAAATGGAGGGCAGTGTTCTCTCCCTCCTGGCTTAACCAGGAGAAAATAGGGCTGCAGGGACAAGTTTATAGATTTCACAGTTATTCATTGTAAATAATTCATGCCTGACCAACACCTGACCAAATCTGTTGATTTGCTGTTGTGCCTGGGTTATTTGATGGGGTTTTTTTTAATATTAGAAGAAAGAGAAACGGAGGAAGATAATTAAAGAGAATAATTGCTTTAAATGCTTTTAGATCTAAGCTGCTAAAAGGCTAGCTGTGCAAAAGGAAAGTAACCATGATAAATATGGCATGAAACAATAGGGAACTCAGGCAGGAAATGAAGCTGGTGCAGTTGCAGAAGACATTTTTGGCAACAATTCCACATAAATCTCTCAAATGAGTACAGGTACTTAATAGGCAATTAAAAAGACAGCCAATGTAAATGAATTAATAGCAGACTCTTAAAATGCATTAGCTGCTCTGTAATTAATAGAAATTATAAAGGAAATGAATGCTTGCTTACAGCCCTATTAAGATCTGAATGTTACATCATAGTCTGAATTGATTGGGATGATAAAAATTCAGGGGAAAATATGGAAAGGACCATTAAATACTTGCCAAATCTCAGCAACATTTCAATAATGTGCAATCACCATTGTATATTTCAGAATACTTATGCGAGATGACATTCAGAATGTTTCAGTGTAGGTACTGAAGAGGTTTATTGCAGTCCTTCCAAAATTGGGATCACAACTGTAAAGGAAGCTCAGTATTCTGAGGTGGAAGGTCTCATGCATAATTCAATTGAGCCAGTAATAAATTAACTGCTACATAAGCTCAGGATCAGTCTTGGATGTCCTAATACTGTAAAGCTCCATGAAATGCCCATCCACATCCCAAATCTAACTTCATTTCTCATTCCCAGGCTTAGTTCTGGGCTTACCAGTGACACTGAAGGAGATGGTTTGGCTTTCAGTCTGCTGTTCTGGCTCACAGTCTCACACTTCTCCTTGTACAGCAGTTGCTCACGTATCAGAGGGCAGGGCTTTATAACACCTTCTATAAATATTCTGTCCTTTGCCAAATTTTGGGTCTGAACTCCTGAAACAGCAACTGCCCCTTGCTGACTGCAAACAGTAAGGCAGGTTTGGTACAGAGTCATAAGAGCCTGTGTGGGAGCAGAGCACTTTGCAGATGTTTCATGACCTGAGAGGCAGAAAGGGAATGCTAATTGAACAGGGCTTTAAATGGCATTCTGCCCTCAGAGCTGCTTTCTCTAGATGTTGGTTGCCCATCTGACCTGTATAAAGCTGTTGATGCTTCCCTGGTGAACAACTTGATGCAGCTAAATTAAAGGTAACCTAGTTCATAGCCAGCATCAAGATCAGGAATAATAAGAACAAATCACACAGAAATAGCAAAAATCCCTTTCAGGGAAAGGAGAGAATAAGGGATATTAATTTCCAGGGAAATACCTGCCACTTGTGGAGGGATCTGCAATGTTTATCTGTGCATTACAGCACAGGAGAGGCACAGATGAGAATGCTTGAGGCCAAGTGTACTTCTAAATGTATCCTGAGAAGTTCCACAGATTTTAGAATGGGACAAACTTCAAAGTGGATGAACGTTTGATCTTTCCTCAAGACCAAAACTGTGTCAAGAAGTGTATTGTACTCTATTGTAGTACCTCACTATTGCACCCAATAGATTTTTGAAACTTCAGAATCAGGCAACCTTCCTTCATCCTCAAGCATTTAACCCTCTGCCCACTTTGCCCGTGCTCATGATCATGCAGTTTGAGATTCCATGGAGATGTTGCAGCTGGAGATTTGCAATGGGCAGGTGGGAGGGTTTGTATTAAAGCTGCAAAGGGAAACTGAATGTAGGAGTTCATTTTCATGTAGTTAGATACTTAAATCAGTCTTTGCCACTCCATTAGTATTACAAATCCATCACAAATACCTCCACACAGTCTCATACAGCCTTTGCTAAAGCCTCCATCTTCCTTTTTAAAACAATAAGTTGCCACATGCAAAATTGATCAGAACAGGGAGAATTCCTGGTACTGATCACTTGGCATGTGAGATGCTGTTTCTGGTATCACTCAAAAATGAAATACTATGCTGGAATAACATAAGAATCTCTTTTCACCACTTTTTTGCTTCCCTCAAGGCTACACAAATAGTTTCAAAAGAAATGGAAATGTTTTACTGAAAAAAATAGCAACTTTTCATATTTACTTACAATTAGTATTTCTACCTTATCCTTTTATATTCATTTTCAAGTCCCAAAGTTTCTTCAAGGATGACTGACCCTATAAGAAAGTTTTTTGAAATTAAACATTCTGGTTAGAAGCTGTGAATGTTTTAACAACCAACAACAGCCCAGCACAGAGATCCTCCTGCCATCTTCCTAAGTTCTCTTTTCTCATATTCCTTGGTCTTCTTGCTGTTACACAGATGTAAAATGCTTAGATGTGAGGTCTAAGGTTGAACAAGGAGTTTTCAGTCATCACCAGCTGAGGAAGCAGCAGTTTTCTCTACCCAAAACTTTTGAAAGTTTTGCTGACCTTCTCTGGTCAAGTATCTCTTAACCTGATCTGAGTGATGTTTCATCCTTTCAGATCCTCTTTTCTTCCATAAATTGTACCCCATATCTGCTCAGTCTATAAAATACTGTACAACATGACATGGATTCAATTTTATAGCGAAATAATTGTTTTTCTACCTTTAGTAGTCACTAGTGATAGTTAATTGAAGTCAAACTTTTCAACAGTCTCTGTAAATTCATCCAGAATAGGAGAAGGAGGGTCAGCAAAGAGCTGCAGTCCCTGTGAGCTGGGTAGGTAACCATGGCAGCTACCCAAGCTACAAACAAAAGAGAAAAGCCCCATACCTTGGTGCCAGAAATAAAAAGATGAAAAAAGGTCAGCATGGATAATGTGGGGGGGTGAGAGACTTCAGACCTGTGTAGGAAAAGTTGGAATTGAGGGTTGGAATATCTGCCGAAAACTTCCCGTTGCCTCTCAGGCTGCGGCCCTTTGGGGAGGTGCTGCCAGCACAGAAAGTTTATTAAGTTCTGCAGGGTTTCATGTCTACAGGCTACACAGAGGCTCTCTAGATGGAAAAAGAATAAAGACAAGAAAAATTGAAAGGATGAGGACAGTGGTGGTAGCAAGAAGAGATGATCAGCAGGAAGCATTTCAAAGTCTAAAGGATGCCAAGAATTTTAGCTGCATCTAAACTACCTTCTGTTCTTGAGTGGGAAAGCCAAAGTCCTGGTGGGTTCAGATGTGAGAAGGTGAAAGTTGCCTTAATATCCATCCTGCCAAGCTGGAGGGTCTCATAAATCTCAGGCCTCATTCTCTTGCCCCATGTTTGAAATTGTCTTGATCCTGCATCCCACAAAATTTCTGTGTCCCACTCTATCACTTCACCTCATGTGTTGTCTTGTGTTAAAATCATGAGGCTGTATGGTAAAGCAAAGAAGTTAGAAACACAATTCTGTCAAGAAAACTTTTGAGTTTGCAAAAATAACATGAATAGCCATACCAATAGTAATAATAAATGTTGTAATTTCCCTCATTAATCAACTGCAAATCTTTGCCTGTTTAACAACAGTTAACTGAAAGAAGTTGAATGAGCAGAAAACTGCAGATATTTGAGTAGCCCCTAAAGTCCAAAGTGATGCACCACAATAAAGAATTTGCCAAAAGCAAAAGACAGTTAAGAAAAAATCAAGTTTAGACCAAGTTTATTTTCTTTGTCAAAGAAAGAGCTGATCAGACTTCTGAGAAAGAAAACCCAGAAAAAGCAAAAAAAGCCTCCCCCCTGCTCAGAAACATGTGTTTGTACTTGCACCCTGACTGAATACTTGGACCTTGGTGAGTTAGTAGATAAACTGCAGCCAACAGACCACCGGGGGAGAGAAAATGTATTTTGTATCTTAGAGTTAAAAGATCAATGGAGGGGTTTTGGTATCCTTCCCACACGGAGTCATCTCAAAGTAACAGAACAACCACAAGACAGCGTTGTGGTCTGGAATGGTAATTAACAGGAGCCCTGAGGTTCCACCAGGCTGCACTCAAGAGTGCCCAGGGAGAAAATAATGTTTCAAATTACCAGCGAAACGAGTTAATTTCATTGGTTTTGACCATACCCCGTATGGATTACACAGTGATAACTGTTTACATGACAGAACTGGAGAAAGAAGCCACTGAAGGAGCAGTGAGATGTTTCTCAAAGCCTCTCAGGTTATGGCATCAACGCAGCAGAAGGAACAAAAGTTTGTGCCAGAATTTGTGATGGGCTGACCCTGGCGGGACATCAGGTGTCCTCCAAAGCCACTCCATCCCTCCCCTCCTCAGCTGGGTGGGGGAAAGAGAATACAACAAAAGGCTCATGCACTGAGGGAAGCACAGGGAGAGATCCCTCAGGAATTATGGTCATGGGCAAAACAGGCTTCACTTGGGGAAAATTAAATTTATTTAGGAAAATGAAAAACAATACCAAATCTTAAAACATCTTCCCCTCACCCCTCCCTTCTTCTCCTGTGCCCAGCCAGGTTGGGGTCAGGAGATAGATAAGAGTGGGCTCAGGCCAGTCATGAGATACAGGAGTTTGTGTGGCTGGGTGTAGGAAGAAGAGCCACCTCTTTATCTACACCTGCAGATATCCTGTGTAAGCCAAACAGACCAGAATTTCTCATATTTCTATAATTTTCCACCTTCCCTTTGGAGCTCCCACCGTCACACTGTCACCTGCTGCAGTGCTGTCCCCACTAGAACTCTGCCAGTCCCAGGGCACTTCTACATTTACATAAACCAGAAAATATCTCTCCTTTGTTGCACAAAGGTGTTAATAAATGCCTGCATTTGAATTAAAAGGTGATAATGGAAAACAGAGACCCCCAATGTGTCAGTTCTTCTGATGCCTACAAAGCACCATCTGATGTCTCAAACATCCCGAAACAGCTGTACCAGAGCTGACCAAAACCTCATTTATACAAACAAACCCTTAAAAAGCTTATGAGGGAGGAGAAGCCTGTGGCAGGTGGACAAGGGGGAAAAAACAACCAAAGCCTGAAATAAACGTGGGCAACAATATTTAAAGGCTGCAGCAGAACTCTAAATCAGGATTGCAAGTGAAGCCTGGCTATTAGGTGGAAAATAAAATTGGAGGGCTTAATTATCATTGTATTTCCACATTTAGTCAGAAAATGTTGAACATCGTAAGTGAAAATTCTCCGTTTCTCTCCTGTCTCTTACTGTGATTCTACCTGCACTTTACTCAGTGCAAAAGCTTTTTCAGTGGCTCTTAATTCAGATTTTGCAGTCATTGAAAGGACCTAATATTGCAAATGACCTAAAATTCTTGCATTTAAAAGTCTTGATCATGAGTCTTTGCTTGCTGACAGTAGGAGGAGGCTGTTAATACAATTGGAGTAGCTTTTGGTTGGCGGTGTGATCAGAAAGTCCACCCCAAGGTGTATCAGATTGAATAACTGCTCAGACATGTCATTCATTGTGCCAGCAGCCCAGATCTGTGAAGTTCTACACAGAATAAAGTCTCTTTTAGTAGAACCTCTAGTGGTCCAGCACACATCCCATATCTCCTGTGGTGATCAGGAGATCCTGGTCTTCCATCTAGAGCTCAGTGGGGTCTCTAAAACAAGTGCATGATTAATTTACATATGAGCACCCAATTAATTTATGCATGAATGCCCAATTAATTAGTGCATGAGCTCCATCTTAAAGGCAAGTGGGCAACTTTACATATGTAAAATTAATTCACTTGTTGTCCTCATGTATTCTGGGTCAAATCAGAAGCCAAACAAACCTAAACTCTACTTTTTAATTTCTCCACACATACATATATAAGCAGAAGCCTTTATTGATGCTGGACTGTGATTCTGCCAGCTTTCTTTCTCAAAAATAAAGTATCATGAAGTTAAAACTATTGGCTGCAGGTTGAGTTAAGGGCCTGATAACACACTGAAAGACCCCAGCCACTGTGAGTACTCCTTTGTACTTCAGAGACAGCAAGGGATGGAAAAGAGGAGTGTAAGAGCCAGCTGACTGACCACAGCCCATCTGTGTCTGGTGCTGCCCTCAGAAAAGGCAGCGTGACCCCACCAACCATTAAGCAAAAGAGAGAAAATTTTCTACAGACTTCACACTTGCACTTTCCACTTTCAAAAGCAGCCTGCAGTGTGTAGGACTCGATACCATAAAGACTTATCCCCTGAACTCCTAAGGCTCTCCTAAAACCATCTTCAGCTCTCTCTGTGCTGCCCACATGTTACTTCTGGCTTCAGCCCAGAAGTCATCCGTGGACAAGGCTGGGCAGAGGTGGAAGAGCTGGTTCACACTGAAATCTGTTCCTCCAGACTACTTTCACCTCGTTTGAGTTGTTCATATAAGCCACAAGGACGGCAGTGCAGATTGGCACATGAGGAACCTTCACGTTAGAGTCAGCACCCCAAGTGTTCCTCTAGCACTGAAAATGGGTCTCTCCCAACATCCATCTGCAGGAGGGAACTCCAGCAACAATCCCCGCTGAGCAGTCTGGATAATAAAGCACCCAAAGTTGTGAGCTGTGAAAGAAGCAAATGACTGGAGCCATCACAACTGCAGGCACGTGTCTGTAATGCCGTGTGTGCATCATTGCTCCCAGCCCCGGGAGGCACCCTGGCAGCCACTGGGGCGTCAAACCCGTAATTACTTCGTGTACAACACTGAAGAAAAGACAGGCCACTACAAGGTTAACAAATCAAGCTCTGGGAGACAAATAGGAGTGGTGAAATGTGAGCCCTTGGGCCCTAGTGACAAACATGGCACTGCAGAGTGCTTTCATTTGTCACCCAGGGAGCTCCAGCCCCTGTTAGCACACGGGCGCCTTGGGGCTGGCGCCGCTTCCATGCCCTGCCTCTAAATCAGCTCTGCTTAGCATTCAGCTCCAGACTGGAAGGCTCTGGGACATTCCACTTTGCCTGTTTCTTGGGTCTTCCAAGAACTCACAGATGCATTTGCTAAAATATCACACAATTTGGAGCCAACGTGGTGTAACAGTAACCTTTCTATCTCTTTTTTTCCTATCTGTAGCTGCTGGATAAATTTCAGATTGTGTAAATCCCTTATGCACTTTCTATTTACATGATTGCAAGATCCAGTCTGTTTCTTTCTGGCTTATTTGAGCGTTGAAGTGGCAAATGTTATTAAGTTCACTTAAACTTTTCCTGATCTACATCAGTATAGTTGTGAAGCAAATTGGAACCTTCACGAAGTAAACAAATCCCAGGATAAGTATCTTCTATTTCAGTCTCTGTTCTTGCTGTTCATATATTTTCCATTATCTGAGCAGCAAAATTATATCTTTTCACTTAAAAAAAATTGGATTAGAATGTCTTGGCTTCTACTAACCCAAAATAGAAAATATTTTTTTATCTGTGAAATATAAATCCCACAGAGTTAATTTTGAGCCAATATCTTATACAATTAGCATTTTTGATTCTGGCTTTATATTCGGCTTTTCTTAGCCTCTTTCTATAATCCCCACATCCTCTGCCACATAATCCCATTTTAAAAATGCATTATTGAAACCTAATGATGAAAGATTGCATTCCAAAAATTGTTAAAAAGGCAGAACCCATCAGACAAGCTGTGAAATAAGAAATCCACGATTTCTTGTTTTCCAATGGGAATTCATAAAGTTTGTCTTTTTTATTCTTCCTCAGAGAATATTAAACGATTGTACTAGAGTGTATTAGTCCATCAAACTCTCCTGCACTCATTTTTATGGCTGTTTGCCTGTATTTTTGTGTGCTGCACCTTTTAGCTCCGCCAGGCTCTGCTGCCTGGGTGTCTGAGCTCAGGGTAGGCAGCCACAGACACCCACCTGCAGGCAACACTTTCAGGAAAACCTGGTTTGTTCCATCTTTTTTCCTCTTGTTCTTCACGTCAAAGTCATTCAAACTGAAAATAGCTGTTGAACTTTGATTCTGTGGAAATCTAGCACAGCAGAGATGTTTCTCACATTGTCCTGAATTGTTTCCTTCCAGCACCGTGATATCCAGGAGTATTCTGTATCAAATAAAGCTGATGGCATCAGCTAAATTTATCCCATCATTATAAAGTGTTTTCATTATGATAGTGGTGATTAGTACCTGGATTTTCTAATGTGTTCTACCTGAGGGTCAGTTGTGGCATTGGTCTGATGGGTTCTGTGTATTTAGCAGGCTCGTGCCAATAAAGCCATGGGTTCCTACCAAGTCCAGGCAATCTCTGCTGTCATTTCCAGGCCCAGCAAGTGGCTGTGGGGTGAGAACAGCATTGTGGGCTAATTCCTTGTCATATCACAAGCCATTCAGCAGAAACTGCCTCTTTATTGTCCCTCCTCTGTGTGCTGAGCCTATGGACTGTTAATCTGCATTAACAATGCTGAGTGGTGACAAGAAATGCTGATAATTTTTGCTCCATTAGATGATGACAATTCTGTGTTACCTCTCCCCATCACAATGCACTGCTGAAGTTACTGCTGCTCTGGTGCTTTTATAAATTACATTCTATAGGGCAAAAAGAAAATTATTTGTGTATAGGTAGTTTGTGCTACCAGAGATTTAAGGAATGATGGAATCGTGGAAAGGAATAAAGCCTGTGGTTGCTGGGTTTATTCTGAAATAGGCTGTGCCATATGTAATCATCTCTTGTAAGAAACTGGCAGGAGAGGGAGAGAAATAGGAAAACCAAATGAAACACAAATATATACACAATCCAAATTTATTTATTTGGAATACCAAAACAGTACACAGGAAAGTAGCAGGAAACTCAAAAACATTTAGAGGAGAAAATTCAAATTTTGTCAGCCCCGACCTAGAGACCAAAACAAAACAAAGAATGACAAGAATGAAAAACAGCCTTCTGAACACATATGTGGGGCCAAATTTAGAAACAATGAGACATCTTATGTACCAGTAAATAAAGACAATGTGATTTGATTGCATTCAATTGGCACTGGCTGGATGAAAAGTTCAAATGCTGGCTAAGGAGACAGCACAAAAACATATTTTTATGAATCAGAAATGCAGAAAACTGGTTGTAATTCATAACTCCATGCTGGTTTCATTGTTTTCAAATCACACACAGTGCTTAGGCAAGAGAATTCTCAGTTTAACATGCAATGAGTGTGCTATTCAATAGTATATTTTATTAGGCATTAGAAAGAGTTATGGAGCCATCCATATGACATGGATTACAGAACATGTCAAGAAATCAAGGACAATTTTTGCTTCTCTACTAAGCAAAATATATTTTAAGTAATTGCTATTAACTGATATTACTTACCAGGAGACCTATTTTTATATAACAGAACAAAATGGAAAAGAAAAGGAGGATAAAAAAAGTGAGTAAACACAGAGCTGCATTTCACAGAAAAAGGAATTTTTTTTTGTTTGTTTTGACTAACTGTCTTAAATTTGATCTTGTGTAGAGAAACTAAAAGATGGAGCTTTAATGTTCATTAATAGTTTTCACAAAGGAAAACTCAACGTTCTCTAAATGTTTTTGGATAAGATCCATGGTTAGAAAATATTTTTGTAGTTTAAAGTAATAAAATTGGGCAGAACAAAAGTAACAGGTCAGGAAAGCTTTCTTTGCATTTGGAAACAGGAAGTTCTTTAAGGACTGAGATAACAGGACTACAGAGCTCTGGATTTGAATGCTTGGTCCAGTTGAAGACTTTCTGAATGTCCTTGGATAAATCAGTTGATAAATCATAAAGACCTCACCTTTTTTTCCCCCTTCTCTCTGTCTTTTGTCCCTGATCTGATTTCCTTTTTTGTTTGATTTTATTAGCACTGACTACTGATTTGATCTTTGTGCAGCCCCCAACACAGCAAGAGTTGTTTTGAATTTTAGTGGGTGATGATTGAAGCCTTTATGCCCTGTTATAGTAATAAAAAATGCTTATTAAATTTTGCAAACATTTGGCATAGCCTGCATTCAGTGTAAATAGGAGAACCCACTGAAGCTTTTCAGAGTTACAATTCAGTTGCCTGCTGTATTTTTTCATTATTTTTGAACTCTGTGTGCCAGAACCCGCTCACTTCTCCAACACAGTTTTAATGTGTATTTTCTTATCCTGAACAGAAAAAGCATCTTCAAAACTAAATGAGTCACAACAAGAAAGGAAACAGAGATAATAGAAAAAAAATTTTTAATACTTTCTGAACTTATTCTATCCTGAGTCACAGCATTTCAACCAAAACACAGCTTTGTTCCTGCTGGTGGATTTGTGTGTGTTCCCTGCCCATTCCATTCAGTGGTACCACGTCTCCTACTCTACCACGATTTCAGGGAGTGCCACCCTTCCACACATGGTGCAACCAACCCTTTTCAGAAATGTTAAGCACTTTAAAAGTTGCTTCCTGGCATTTCCATGGGGCATTGCCTTTCTAGAAACAGCACATTTAGCAAATGTGATGCTGGTTAAATAAGAATTTCTGTTCTGCAAGGTTTGGAACACTCTTGCAAAAGACCTATTTGTCTGAACTGTGAGGACATGTAGAGTTCAAATAAAGGGGTAACATTTTGAATACAGCCAAGATACACTGTCTTTAGCTTCTTCATATAAAACAAAACTATATCTTCATAACTTTAATGAAATCGGTTGCATCCTAAAAGACTTCCACTGACAGAACAGATACCAGGGAAGGGGATTTGTGTATTGAAAACAAATAGACATTCAACCCTGACTGTTCTTCCTCAAGCAAAAAAGTCCTTCACAAAGTAGTCTGCTCCATGTAGTGCAAACCAGTGAGCAGGTTCCTTAAGTACCAAAGTGCTTTATTTTATCACTTCCATCATCTCCACGGAGAGAGTCATAATTAACCTACAAGTTCCTTAAAGCTATAAGCACCAATTCTTTTAATTGGTTAAATGTTAGAAACTTACATTATGTGAATGCAAGGAGGGTTTACTGAAATTTGTTCTAGTGATAATCCATCTGTCTTGGATAAAGGCCAACGTACAAGCAATTGTGCCACTCTCAAAGAGCAGTAGAAGAAAGATTTCTCCTTCTTGTTCCACATGAGTCAACATGATCTCTGCATACTTTTATATTCCTAGCAACAGTCACAATAGCTTTTCTGAGCAGGATGCCAGAGAGTGTTTAACATGAGCAGCTTACATTCCTGGTGCTATACTGTGCTTATGGTAAGCATGTTTATCACTGCTTGGAAATGGCACTATAAAAATGAATATGCTTTATTCTTTTAAAACATTCATAGGATCAACTCTTTGTAGCAGCTAACAATTTGCAAGCAGAGGAAGCTCAACCCAGTTACTTTTAGAAGCATTATGACAGAAATATGTATTTTCAAATGTTAAAGTAGTCAAGACAGACAAACCCCTTCCTGCTGCCCTGCAGCAAGAGAATAGATATTTTTTTATTTTTTGACTGCTGTGCTCACTGCTCCCATCTGAAGGGCTTGATAATGGCAGGATAATATCTTAAATTAGAGAGGCGCATGCACAATTTCCTTTCATTGAAAACATGTGCAATACACCTCGATTCTTTATAAATATTTCTGTAGCACACCTTAAGTATGAGGAAGCTATGAAGATAATTTCATTAAACGTGCTTTAGAAAACAAATAAGTGTTGCTGTGTGAGGAGCGTGGCTTTTGTCTGGCATTTGTATTGAATTTGCTGGGAGCTGTGTCCTAAGAGATGCTCCTCAGCTGTGGGGAGCTGCCCTGGCCACACAGACTCCCTGACAGCATGGGGGTCTCAACACCTCCTTCTTCAGAGGGAGCCTGAGCCTCACACTTGTATAAAAATACCTGGAGTCTTGTGAAAGCTCCTTACAGTTCCAAATATCCAGCACCACAAGAATTCAGTTAAACTATAGGGGCTAAGGAGTCAAGTGTTTCCATGCAGGGAAGAAGCACATTAACCCAAAGCATGGTTGGTTTGGGTTAGGGTTCTCACAGCCATATTATAGAATCAGTTGGGTTGGAAAAGACCTTCAAGATCGTAAAATACAAAATAAACCCAGCACTGCCAAGTCCACCACTAAAACATCACCTGAGTTACCCGCACCATAGGGCATAATGTTAACCCAGCTGAGTTATAGACAGTCTTCATGTCCAAAATACATCAGAGAAATGCTACAATAAGAGTTATGCAAGAAAAACTGCAGCTAAATGTTTGGGGATGTCCCCAGGACACAGCACATGTCCCAACCCCCCCCAAGCTCCCCTTGACCCCAGAGTCACTGTGCTGTCCCTGCAGTGATACTCGGCTTCACAGATGGGCATCATCTGGGTGTTTCCATCCCAGGTAGCACTGAGTCATTGAGATTGAGTAAAATCACACATCAGTGTGTCCCACTTTGCTGTTACAAACACTGAAAGTTCAGAAGATTGTTTTCTAAATTGTTTCTGAGATGTTATTACCTTTCTCCTCTTCGAGTGAATCTTGCAGCAGCCAAATGCTCTGTGCTGTTAAAATGCGTCAGATGCTGCCTGTAGTTTATTGTTCCCTTGAAGCAATTTATTTCATTATAATGTACTCATGAAAGAACATTAGTGTTTAATTATCAGGAGAACTATTCTTAGCAAGGCTCAGACTGAAGTATGAAGTCCTTGACTGTTGCTGCTCATCTACAAACCGATGGTTGACAGAGCAAATGTCACACACGTTAGTTCAGTGATCTCATGCAAATAATACCTGTTGTGAACTTTATCATTTTTCTATTAAAATTCTTTTGGAGAATAAATCTTGCCAATTCGACATAGTCTGAATGACAGAGTGAAAAGCCATGTGAAGTGGCTTTGCACCACTGCAAGGAAAAGCTCAGTATGGTAATATCTGCATGCAGTGAGGTGCTGTCAGCTGTGTGTGAAGCAGGGATAGATGTGATCATAGATCTGGCTTTGCCCTCTGCACTGGGAGGGGAATTGCATTCGATAGCCTTGGATGCAAAAGTCTGGCACAGTACAACAGAATTACTCAGGAGTAAGACAGGGAAATAACCAAAAGCATGGCAGGAAGTGTCAGGCTTAGCCAAAGAGGTGAGGCAGCAAATTGTACAGGGAGAGACACTAGGGAGGGAAAATTATAAGTTGTGCTTGAATATGGGCGTGCACCCCTACTGCAGGTGGGCTGCCTCCAGAGCCCAGCAGGGTCCCCAGGAGCCTCTCTGTTTCTGGCCTACTTCTTGTCCATAAATCAAGATGAACTGCTTGTTGAAAAATCAGACAGCCACGATGATAAAAAAGTGATAAATATCATTACAAACAAGCACTGAGTAATGCAAGATGATTTTACTCATTGCTTCTATAGCTGAATATGCATGCTGTTCTCTGGATACATTGGGATCAATACTACAGCGCATAAGCTCCTTTAACCTGAAATAGCAAACACTGTTTTCCTGTCACTATGATTTCTGCATTTTAGTTTCAGTCTTGACCTGTGTTCTTCCCCTTCCCTCCTCTGCTAATAAAATCCTGTGTCCCATATGCAGCACTGTGATGGAGGAGACAAACCTTCACTGAATTTAAAATGCTCCTGGATTTCATAATCACTGACAAAAAGCAAAACACCTAATTTCTTTTTACTCCCCCACAAAACCTAACGCTGTGAAAAATCCTGCCTTTATCAGCCACATCAAAGCTGAAGTTTGTTCTTCAGGGCCTCAGAACTTGGCCTTTAATCACAGATTTGGCTAAATACCATGCACAGTGCAAACCAAAATGAACCTCAAGTGCAAGTACGTCATTTGCAATCCCAGCTGATTAATCATTTCGTTGTTCTTATAAATGAGTGTTAATTGCTACGTGTGCCTCTCTATGCCGAATGCATTAAAACATGAGGTGGGAATTTTCACCTTTGCTGGCTGAAGGTACCCCGAGGGCAGGACGCTGTCACTAAGCAACTCGGAGAGCTGTCACCCACTCCCAGGATGGCATATCTGCCAGCTGTGTGACCCTCGTGCCAGCATTGCATGGGGCACGTGAGTGTGCCCTGGGTGTGAGCACTGTACCCATGTGTGACCATGTACCCTATGTGTGAGCAGTGCACCCCATGTGTGACCCTGTACCCCATGTGTGAGCAGTGCACCCTATACATGATCAGTGTACCCCATGTGTGAGCAGTGCACCCCATGTATGACCATGCCCCTCTGTGAGCAGTGCACCCTACACATGATCAGTGTACCCCACGTGTGATCAGTGCACCCCATACATGATCAGTGTACCCCATGTGTGAGCAGTGCACCCAATGTATAACCATGTAAATCCCTATCAGCAGTGAGCCCCATGTATGAGTAGTGCACCCCATGTATGAGCGTGTACCCCATGTGTGAGCAGTGCATCCCATGTATGATTTTGTACCCCATGTGTGAGCAGTGCCCCCCACATGAGCAATGCCCCTCAGGTGTGGGCACTGCACCCCACACGCCCCATAGACAAGCCATGCAGCTGCACCAACCACACCACCCTCCCAGTGAGGGCAGCCCGTGTCCAGACGTGCCCCACACGTAGCAGTGCTCCCAAACCAGCTCCAGGTGCAAGCTGTTGCCCAGGTGGAGCTAATCAGGCTAATCAGAGCCTTTGATTGGCCTCACCTGTGCTGAGGGGATATTGGGGCACACTGGCTCCAGAACCTTCCCTCATGACCCGCTGCTGCAGGAGCCTCCTGTTGTGCTTCCAAAGGTAAGGGGCGATTTAGACAAAAGAACTTGTGTAAAATCCTCGAAATATGCGTTGGTGGTGGTGATTGTTCTGGTCCTTGTTCTCTTTTTGCTTTGTAGTCACTTTTGGCCTCCTCGGAGGTACTTTTTGTGCCATGCTGTGCTAGCGGGAGAGCTTCGTCTCCCTCCCCTCACGCTGGTGTGCATTTTGTGAGGGATAATCGGGAGTTGTTCCCCCTCAAATACCCGGGTATGGTTGCACAGTTGCAGTAGTGGATGTTCTGGATGTCAGGAAGAAGTTCCACCCTTGTCCTACAGCAGGTTTTGTGACAAAAACTGCTGGGTTTAGCAGATTGGTTTTGCTTCTCTCTTTAGGAGTGCAAAAAGGAGTTTGGCACATGTGTCTTTGCAACCTTAACTATGGTGCTTGCTATACCATGAATGCTATAATATGTATTGATTTGCTTGCTTTCCTCTATGAAATGTTTCATGTTGCTACTTGAAAGATGATTTTTTTCAAAATGTGGTGTTATACTGAGTTGGTTCTGACATCAGAAAATCAAGGGAAAATGAGGAGAGGAGAGACCAAGGATATCAAAATGATTAATTGCTGCATTAGCATTCAGGCACTGAGTGTGTTTTGCTTTATGAATTACTTGTTTCCATGGGTATGATTGTGGCTTATGGGCTGGGTTAAAAGATGTCTGTCTTAGGTAGTGAAGCTTAATTTCAGAGAGATTATATTTCTGTAAAATAAAGGAAGGAGGGAGAAGAGAGAGGAAAAAGGTTCTACAATTAAATACCAGCTTGGAACAATGCAGAGTGGGGAGCTTTAGATAAGTTTGATCAGCCAACATTTATGAAACTGAGTTGAGGTTGAATGTTAGCTCAATTGTTTGGTGATGTTGTTGAGTTTGTACAATTGTTCAGGTATCTTTACCTTAGTGATATATCTTTTGTTATTGTTTTTAAAAGTACCATTATGAGTTGCTCTGTGGCGGTCAGGACTTGAGTGCTGATATCAAATGCAGATACAGTCTCTGTTTTGTCACAGTGGCTAAACCTATGTTTATTTTTATGTGAAACTGTAGTCCCACTGTTACCACTCATGTGCTTAAAAGTAGCTTTTATGTTTTTTTTAATGTATATTTATATAAGGACCGCAAAAATCCCCAAGTGTTCCCACGTGTTTTGAAGCTGTTGCAGCAGCACAAAAACACTCAGATGCCAGACCACACAGCTGACCAAAAGGCTTGGGAAGGGCTGACCACAAACATACCTGTGGCTTAGCTGTGTGCCAGCAAATCCCAAGTCAGCTGTGCTGTCGCTCCTGGGCCATCCAGGTGTGTGTTTAAGGGTCCTTTCATGAGCTATGGGCCAAAGAGCTTTGCATGAGCGAGACAGGCACTGCCTTCAGCAGACTGGCAGTACAGGATGCATGAGGAAATTCTGGCCAGAAATGGCCACTGGGTTCAGCACCCCTGGCTGAAGCATCTCCTGGTGCCTCTTCTCAGATTGGGTGTGGGTTTTGTCAACAGCACTGGTGAATTCACTATTGCAGCTGGGAACAGACTCAGCACACTGTCAGAGCCACGGAGCTCCAGGTCTGTTTGTTACAAGGGAAGTTGTTTTTTATGCATTCTCATCTTGTGGAACCAGCCATGCATGATTGTAATGAGTGATGGCCTGATTAAATCAAAAGCCGACATGGAAGAAACACTATTAATCTGTAAGCATATGTGATGCTAACAGCCATCAAAACATAATGTTGCAATTATCCTAGGTAGGCAAGAATAATTCTCTGTAATTAAATTCTGAGGATATATATTTGGATGCATGTTCTGGGTCTTCTGTCATTTCTGTACAGTTAGAAAGAAAGGTACCACAATTATTCCCAGTTATCCTGACCGCATGCCTTTTGATTGCAAATTCATTTTAGCACAGCCTGCCTGGGGACAGGCTTTGTAAATACAATGTGCTATCAAAACAGATCATGTGTTCTCAAATATGTCAGTGGCATCAGTATCTTTTTTCTTTTTTTTTTCCTCCTTCTGTGGTAAAATAAGATGTAGTTTCATATCAGATTATACAGCTTTTTTGGAAACATCAGAGTAATAGTAAAGAATGTGTAATATACTGTAGCAAGTTGATTTAGATAAAACAGGCTCACTGTATACATCAGCTGCAAAGACGACTCCTGGCAGTTCTTGGAAGGTGGAGAAAGAAATGCAGTTTTGTGCTCTTCATTTCTGGGACTTTTTTGTAATTTTCCCCCTTGGCATCCCACCTAGAAAATCTGCTGGCTGCTTTCCATTCTTATTTTGATCAGTAAATGCATGGATTCCCCCAGCACACCCCAAAAATCATTCTGGGCACAAGTGTCATGTTGTGGCTGTAAGGGCACTGTACTGTAGACTTAGGGCCTGGTGCTGCAAAGTGCAGCACCCTGAGCTTCATTCATAGGTTTGGTTGCTCATTGTTTTGTTCCTTTTTGTGGTGGCTGAAATCCACCCTGATGCAAAATGCCAACACAAACCCCTTAATCCCTGTGGGTCTGGCCCCCTTCAGGTGCAAATAAAGTTCTAACAAGAGGTAGAAGATAATTAATAATTAATTTGGTCTTCAAAGGTTTCATTGAGGTCCAGGCATACACAATATTTTTAGAAATATTTCCCCAGTCATACATCCTTTTTAGTGTCCAGGTAGTCTAATTTGCTGCTGGGGGTGGTTTGGAGTTGGGTGAAAAACTTGAAATTGCATTAGCCTTTATCACTTTTGAAAACTAAAAACAAAACTAAAATGCTGGGTAATGAAGATATTTGATGATGTGTGGTGACTTTGATATAGTAATTGACTTCTTATATATGGTTTCAAAGCAGTTTGATGAGATTCACCCTCGTGACTTCTGTATCTATTCTATTCTTATCTTAAATGTCTATTATAAAGAGACCTCTTCATTTCTTTGTACTAAAATGCCTTTCATCATTTGAAGATTCTTGAAAAGTGTAATAGGAGAAAGAAATTACCAGGAACACACCTGATTAATTCACAAATTAACTGAGGCTAATTTAGATGACATTAAAGCACGATGGCTTTCATTAATAAATAAAACTATTATCAAAGGGAACAAGCATTTTTCCCAAACTTTGAATATACCTGTTCAGTTCCTATAATTTAAATAATCAAACAGTTTCTCACTTCCCAGGGGTCACCAAGGGTGCAATTCATTGTGGTTGAATAGACCTGCTTCAGCTCAGATATTCAAAATAGTAGGAGATGGCTGGTGCATAAAGCTTTGTCCTAGATCCCTGCATGAGGGGGGATATTTAAATTGTTCACAATACAGATGTAGCTTTTGCCCCAGACACATTCTGAAAAATATTCATTTAATATTGCTCCTGATGGCTTAGAAGTGTAGTTATGCTGCAGAGCTATTATGGGAATGGAGGCAGAATCACTGTGGTGAGTCACTGCTGGATCAGCCTGGGACACCAGGGACACCTCCTTTGCTGTGAAATCACTGGTGTTACCCATCTGCCACCTCTGCCCTTTGTGTGATGGCAGTTCCTGGGGTTTCTTTGGAGCTTGATGGGCCAGTTGTATTTGGTGCTGTGCGAAGTGCAGAGGGGAAAAAAAAACCTCTCCTGCTAAGCAAATTGTGGTGTTAGAGGTGAAAGTGTGGAAAGGGGCAGGTGAAACTTCACCAAGAGGTGCATAAACCCTTGTTAGAATTGTGACCTGGACCTGCCTAGGTGTTGTACCTCAAAGTGTAAGTCCAGGTCAGGAGAAGTCCTTCTAACTTCCATAAAAGGATAGGACTCCAGCATGCCAAGGGCATGCCAGCAGTGTTGGTGGGAAAGGAAAATAAGGATACTTCACCTGGATATTTTAGTTACTTTACCTTTCTTGGAGATTGATGTGTCTTGCCTGCCATTCCTTTGGGCCTTGTGTGTAGTAACATCAATGACTAAAGGAGTTGCCCCATTGGCAGACAGGTGGTGGTTTTGAGTGTTGTGCCCCATAGAAGGAGCAGTTCAAGACATGGCCAAGCATGCATTGCCTTTGCTATCAATAATCATATATTGGGTTTTCTGAGCAGGTCTGTTCACTGCAGTGTGCAGGTGATTTTACAGCCCCTCTGCCCCCTCCACCCAGGCTGTATCTGGCAACCTCTGCCCCACCATTGTCACTGTAATTTAGATGGGAATGGTTCAGAGAGGAGCCAGCTGGAGGAAGGGTTATTTTTAGTTATTCTAAACACTTCAGAGCCTTATATAACTGGATTTGAGCAATAGTTGATGCCAGACAATCTCACATAATCAGTTACAGTGCTCCATCAGCTCTCTCCTTATATTCACAGAACAGTTTGTGCCCCAGAGAGGTGGGTTAGGCAACAAGCATCACATCTAGAGCTGCAAAAACTGCAGGGGAAAAAGCAATGGCTTGGAGACTCCTGAATAGTGAGAGCATACATAAGAAAATCAAAACTTTTGGATGATTTCCAAATGGGAAGAACTGCACTGGTAAATATGCTCAGGTTGAAGCTGTAAGGTTCAGTACTGAATGTTTTTTAACAAGCATCTGCTGGATCTGTTGATACCTTCATCTGGGGGGCTTGATTTAAGCTGTGCTGGTAAAATTCCAGGCCTTGTGTTAGGAACAGGAGGATTGCTTTTCCATTACAGGCACAAACACTAGGAAACTCAGTCCTGGCATGTGGTTCACTTTCATTTGTGCAATGGCTTATTACTGGCACTTTGCTTAGTTGATGGTCTTTGTAAATGTTCCTGTGTTTAAACAAATAAATAAACTGTGCTCTATCCATGTGGGACACGTGAGCTCCAGCCTGAGGACTGCTGCTGAATTCTTGTATTGCTTAGTTATGCTCAGTGTTTACAGAAGTTCACTGCTGTTTGCTCCTCTCTATCCAGTTGTGTGGTATCACCTACTCAAACATTTGGTGCTCCCTGAAGGAATTGTAGAAATGGCCAGGAAAGATAAAAGTAGAAGGTCAAACAACAAACTGCACTGTGCAATTAACCTGGCTGCTGTTCCTGAGTCACAAATGGAGGCTATTTTCCAAGAAAGGGATCAATATACAGTTTGTTATTGTTACACATGAAGGAAAAATAAATAGTGTCTTGAGCTTCTTTTCATTAGGAATTCCTTATCGCTCCTGAGCAGCTTGGGATAGCACAGAAGGCAAACAAGCCTTCAAAGGTTCCCCTTGCAGGGAACGTGGCTGGAGCATTCAAATGACATTGGTTCAGTTCCAAGTTCAGATGATGTTGACTTTTAAACCTCAGCAACACAGAAGGTGCTGGGCTGTGGGAAGAGCAGTACTCAACCTAAATGCTGAGGAAAGCTTGGCATTACTGAATGACTGAGTCCAGTCTCACATCTGTGCAGGGGAGTGTCCAACCCCTGCGTGCTGCGTTCTTAGCATGACTAGTAAGGCTGATGTGCAGTCAAGAGAGATTTCAAGTTATTGAAATATGTTGCCATATATTGTCTCCTAGAGGAACCAGGACCCTCAGGTCTTATGTGGGCTTTGCCGTGTCTTAGGGTTCTGTATCTGTAGCATGGGAAAGTGCTGCATGTTTTCCTAACAGTCTTCAGGTGAAAGGGCAGGAGAAGTTGCAGGTACTGATGAAATACGGAGCTGTTTAACATATCAGAAGTAACCCAGGGATGGTTCTGTTCTAATGCTCCACCAACCCCGTGAAGCTGCCTTTGGATAGAACTCTGTCCCTGAAAACTCACAGCTCACAGGCTTTGTGTGATGTGGTGATGGTGATAGCTACCCTTGAGAAACTAGACAACAGCAGAGTAGGGAGGGGATTACTTGACATTCTCCTACAAGTAGATTCAGTGCACAAAAGAAGCACATAAGCAGAAAAGTGGAAAAAATATATAATTGAAGGTCTATTCTAAGATGTGAGGCATCTGATTTTTCTGGCTTTAAAAAAAACTTTTGCCTTGTTTTTGTAAGAAAAGGCCATTTCTCTCTTTGTACTGTCTATTTTTAAACAGTTGAATTAAAATTATTTCATGTCTGATAACCATTTTTGCACAGAGACCTGTCTGAAAGAGTCATTGATTTCCCTGCTCACGGTGTGTTCACCAGCTGCAGAACGAGGGTTTCATCTTTTAATCTCCACTATGAAAGGAACAACAGAGGTCACTGTGGACTTGTATTGTTCAAAGTGATTACACAGAGCTGAGAGCTTGCAACAAGGCCAGCCTGCTCTTCATTTAAGTATATATATATTTATTTCTCTCTGCTCCCCCACCACCTGGGACACACATGTTCATGAGTCCAGGGAGAGCTAATTAAAATGGCTTGTTTCTTTTAAATAAGTCTGCAAGCAGCTTGGTACAAAGCCAGAGCAGATATCATTTTAATATACCTGGTTTAAAATGGAGGGTATTGTCCTGTCCTTTCTCTTGAGCAAAATGTCTCCTGGTTTTGTTCCTCTTTACCTTTAATTACTATTTATTAGAGACACTGAGCTGCCCTGAAGACTTAAAAACCAGGTAGACAGTCTGTTGGAGAGCCTGTTAGAGCAAAAGTCATGCCTTTTCTGTCTCTTCTGTTTTACTGTAGACCCCTTGATAAGAAACAGTCCAGGTCTGAAAGAACTTCCAATAACAGGCAGGACATACAGGCATAAAGATAAATAATTACACTGTAAATTATTTTCACACCATTTAACCATTGAAATCTGTTGTTTGGAAAGCAAATACTGTACTTGTTGGACTTTCACATTCACTTGTGTTTTCAAAGATCCTGAAGCAAATGGGCTAAATGAAAGAAATTAAATATGCTTTCCCTGTGATGGAAAATACATAATGAGACGCAGCAGTTTCAAGTCTGCTTGTAAGCACAAAGATTGTTGTGTTCCAGTATATTGCAGAGCTGGCAGTCAAATAATAAACAGCACACTGAATCTTTCAGGTGAAGATGAGTACACAGCTTTATCATTAGAATGACAGGCATCCCAAGCTGAACCTCATGCTGGTCAATTTTATACAGTATTTACTTTTCTGAGTCTCTTTCAGTAGCCTTTTCTGCAACCAAGGCAACTCCCCCAACCTTATTATATGAATATATTGTTAACTTTTGATCATCCAGTCACGGGGGGCTACTTGGTCTGATAGCTGCAAATGCAAAGTGGCTGTTTCAGGCAAATGTTTAAATTGTCATTTGCCAAAGTTGGTTGGCTGCCAGCAGCAGTGAGAAACAAATATCACTTATCAGAACATATTCCATAAATGCCAAAGTCATCCCTTTCAGTGGCTCCAGGGCAGTAAGGAGCTGGGATCAATCTGAGACCAAGAAGTTTATTCTGATCCTTTACATGCTATAAAATACTGCTGTCCTTTACCCACAGACTTGATGATTTCATTACAAGAGAGCCATAGAAATCCCTTGTAACTGGCCATTGTGGTGGCATATCTACAAACTCCTGTTTTTCCCTCCCCATTCAATTAGATGGGAAATTGAAGCCAGACCTAATATTAAAAATGCCTTTATGCATAAGTTAACACATTACAGCGTCACTAATAGGATGCACTGAAAGCTAATTCTGACTTTTAAAATAGTAAATTCTATTAAATCATAAATATGGCATATTTTGTGTGATGCCTGTTGTGTATAAATGGCAACACTCTTTGACTTCAGCTATTTCTTCACTTGCTTGTTTGCACTGTGCTTCCTGAGGTGTTCTGCAACAGTTTATTTTGCAGTGGCCACAATAAATAGAAGAACCACATCCTGTTTGAAATGGTGCAGCCCTTAATGCTTCTGTCCCTTAATGCTTCTGTGTGAGCTGTCATTCCTATGGGGATTGTGCTGACTTTTCCAGAACTTCTCAGAAGTGGTTGTTAAGGAGGGATGGCTCCAATTTTGTGCAGAGAAGAAGCACAAGGTCTTTTTTCTGCTCGGAATAAAGCTTAAATGTTGCAAAGGAATCCTTTGCCCATGGTGAACTTCATCCTCACAGTAGGATGAAAACAATGTGGTCTGAACAAGCAAGCTCTTTTTTGCTTCTAATTCTGTAATTCAAATCCAGGAAAGTGAGTGAAGTGCAATTGATTGCTCAGTAAAACACTCAATTAGAGCAGATTATCTGAAGTAAAAGAATGGCAAACAAGAATTTATTTTTCTTTGTCATTAGGGAAGCTTGATAACAGAATCACTGCAGAGCCAAAGAGGAAGTCATCAGCAGAGAATTATTTTATTTAAAAGCATGCATTATGTTCCCTCTTGGGGGCTTTTTTTGTGAGAGAGGATGTTGGGTACTCCTGTTGCTTGTTTGTTTGGGGGTTTTTTGGCTCTTGGTCCTATGGACATGGCTTAGGCCTTCCTTTGCCTGCTGGTGTCCCTCATCTTTGTAGTCCTTGCTGGTCATTTGCATCAGCAATGACAGTAGTCACTCATTTGTCTTCCACTGACTGCTCAAGCAAGATGAAGGTTTCTCCCGTTGAAACAGAATACAAATGCAAACTCAGCCCTTACTGCTGATCTTAGATAGTAAAGTTGGTTGTTTTAAGCATTTTCTTCTGGAAAAGAACACTGATGGATTTATTTTTCTTGCCATGTTTAGTGCTTGAATCAGTTTATGCTTGTTTGTTGAGACTGCCCTTTGCCAGCATGGCAAGACCAGCAATGGGCCACTCATCAAAATCCAGTGTCTCCCAGCACTCATTAGCGTTCTGGGATGGTTTCTCCTGTGAATTAAACTGTCAAATTATTGAGCCAACAGTTCATGACCAGTCTAAAAATACTGAACAAAATAAGTTCTGCATGGCTTACAAACAGAATTACGGGTCATCCCAGATGACAGAGAGCAGTAGACATTAGATTATGGGGCTTTTCACTGCCACCTCTTTCTCCTGATTATTCAGAGGGGTCAGCTCTTGCTTAAGCTCCTCACCCTCCCAGGCTGCCTTCTGTTGCTCTCCCCACTCGCTGCTGAGCTGTTGTTTGCAAGAGACAGGTGACATCTGTGCGGGTGGGACCAGAGCTGTGGCACACAGACCCTCAGCACACGAGTGCCCATGGCTGTAGCTCCACGCAGGCTTTGCCATGCAGGTTAATGACTGCAGGGGAGGTGCGAGTGTGGGGCTGGGGATGTTGTTTGCAGCAATAAACAAACAGGAAGCAGAGTCCTGGTTGCTTGCTCCTGAGAGCCCTGGCCATCTGTCAGCATCTAGAGATTTTTCAGACTTGCTGCTTTGCTAATTAATCATATTGGGTGCGAGGGTGACTCGCATTTGGTATTCCTGCAGGGAAACAAGGTAGAAGAGGGAAGCGGCTCCAGCATCCCTGCCCTGATGAGCGTTGTGAGAAGGGGCAGCTCAGCAGAGATGGGGAGTTCCCCCAGCAAGCAAACAGGTGGTGAGTGGGAAGGCAGGGACAGGCTGGGGATGGAATTTCTGCTCTGCCTGCCCTGAAAACATGCATCGGTGTTTGTGATGGGAAAAGTGATCCCTGCCAGATAAAGAGCTAGTGCAGACAATGTCTCGAGGTATAACTTTGTGCTGATCTTCCAAAAATTCTGCTGTAGGTCCACATATACCATGGCTGGGCTGAAAGACACGCTTAAGGATGTCTGAATAGCTGACACAGTGTCACTGGCAAATGACATGGCAGTAAACGCGGAGGGAAAAGTTCTGCATTCCCAATATGTGTTGTATATGGTATGATGAGCACACACTGAAGAATGGAAAGCTCATATTGCAGAATATAAAACGTCTCTGGCTGCACATAAACTGTATTTCAAGTGTTCTGTGAAACTGGCCTATTTTTATGAATCTCAGATATATTGACAGACAATATATAGGCAAAATGCTATTGCAGCAGTTCTAAAAATCATTTTAATGATGTAAAGTAGCAATATTTTTCACCAGTTATAAAATTATATTGGCTTCCTATAATTCATTTAATGGCAATTATACTAAAAATACTTCCACTTGAAGTAAGTATCTGCAAGAGCTTTACAGAAGTGGGAATGTTTGCCAGATATTTGCTTACACAAGCTACACCTTCACAATGTAATCAAAGAAGCTGCTTTGCTATTAGTTCTGCATGAGTTTGTAGTCTCCAAGCCACTGACAAGATGTGGATGAATAATGCCAGTGTCAAGGCACTGTGAAGGCTCAGAAAGAACCTAAAATTCCTTATATTTTAAATTATTCTCCAAAGGTTTCAAGACTGGATTCAATTGAATGAGTTCTTGGAAAGAGAGGGAAATAGCTTGTCTCCATTTGTAACTGGGCCAGGCATAAACTACAAGCTTTACTGCTGCTTCCTACACTGCTCAGGAATTCAAAAATATATCTGAATGATGAGCAGCTGAAGAGGTTTGGCCAGGACTGCAACTGTGTTATCTCTGCCTTGAATCATTTTTAATGTTTGACTCTGCGGAGATTCAGATGAGGAATCAAAGGGCTGGATTCCTCATCCTGCTAAATTGAACCGGCTGTTGAATTGGCTGTTCTGCTGTAAATGGAAGATATTTGGCCAGAAAATGTCTCTGTAAGCTTCCCATTTCTGTTTGTTGGGGTCCTTATCACTGCTTTTCTGTACCTCCCCTCTCCCAAGTCCTACCAAACCTGGGCTGCCCAGAGCTGAGTGGAAAGGACATACAAGGAAGCAGATGGGAGGGGGCAGAATGTGGAAGGAGTTCAGCATGGGAGGCTCAGCCACAGCTCCTTACCAGCTGTTACCAGGCTGTGTCTGCCTTGAGACTGCCTGCCCAGAGCTTTGGAGAAGACCAGGAGAACCAAGAATGAGGTGGGAACAGCCACCTTCACCTCTGGAACTTGTTCTTTCCCTGAGATTGAGTGTGTGTGGTGAAGTGAGTCAAACCCTCCTGCTGGTGTTTTGGGCAGGCTGTGCTGGTGACAGACACGGCGCTGGGTGCCTGGTGGAGCTGCTGTAGGAGGACAGTGATTGTACCAGTGTCTAATACACAAACAGGTGGCAGTCGAGACAATAAAGCCAAGTTCCTCGATAGTTTTGTGCTGTTACTGCCTTTGCCTTTGTTATTTGGGCTCTGACAGGGAATAAAACATTCCATGCTATGAGAGTCGTTCCCTTTTTGAACTTGATCCTCTCTCACGGGTCTTTGTCCTGGGTTAGGGAAGTTAAAAGTGATTTTCACTTAGCGTGATGAGTAACTCCATTGTAATATCAAAATCTGAGCATTTATTTGGAATTGGAGCAAAATCATTTATAAAACCCTGCAGAAACTGTCTTGATTCAAATGATAAAAAGACATCATTATAATTATTAGAAAAAAAGTACCTTCTATTTTAATACTTTGTTAGCCTGTTTAACTAAAGAATGGAAATACAGCTGTGAATAAGAAGAATGATTTAAAAGAATTTTAATACTATTTAAAGGGCAATTTCATATCAGTCTGGATTAACAAGACTGCCTCGTTTATACCTACCACATGGAATTCTCTATCTATTTAATTAATTGCACTAAATGGCAGAAAAATGTTTGACTTTCTAGGAAGCCATAACTAAAATATCTGACACCAAATTTTCTCACTTCACTCATCCTGCTTAGCATTAGTTCCCAATTTAGAGCAGCAGAGAAATGTTCTTTGCGGTTTAAGGAGGTGGGGGGGAAGCTTCCTAAAATAAGCAAAGTTAAAATGAATAACTTGTGGTAATCTTTGTGATTCTCTTCTTAGAGGTCTCTAACTCTGTGTCAGGGGACTTTCTGCAGTGCAACACAGCCCTCTGTAGAGCTTTCCAAGCAGCTGACTCCATCAGCCACATCCTGCTGGCTCTGGCTGTGCTCTCTTCACGTCTCCTTTGGAGCCAGCCCTGAGTATCTCCATCCACAGCTTCAGCCCTCCCACTCTCATGGATCTCCTAGAGCTGCACAGATGTGCTAGAATTCCTCCCTCATGGTTGACTCTATCCCCGTTTTCCCCAGGAATGATGCAGCAGTGTTTGGCAGCTTCGATGGCAATACTCATAGTTACATTTGGTGTTAATGATAGTGGGTAACACTGGTAGACCAATAAATGAGACCTACAAAAGGGCACTTGCAAACTCTTCAACTTCTTTCTCTTTGCTGTGATTGCCTACCACATAGCATAACTGCTGCTATCCATGGTCTTTTCTGGAAAGTATATGGGGAGTCATGGAAGTGTTTAGGGTGGAAAAGACTCTTAAGATCATCAAGTCTGACTGTAAAACTAGCAGTGCAAAGTCCTTAATTTACTTTAAAATCCCTAATAATAGGCTTAGTCATAAATATTAGTTGCGAATTTTACCAAAAAATAAGGCTGTACAGGCCCTTTAATGTAATAGGTTGTGTCAGCGCTCAGAGGAAATCCCAGTTTGCCAAAGAACAGAAAGGGAGGGCAGGGCTTGGCATTCTGTGTGAAGGTTTCTGTGCTGCTTCTGCATCACAAATGATGTGTGTGGCTCCTGTGACCCAGGAATATGTTACCATAAGGGAGACTCTCAGCAGCACAGAGCTAACATTTGCTGCTCTCTGATGTGCAGGCATAAGGGCCCTGCTGGGGGGTTGTGTCTGTCCTGCCTCTGCCAAGAGCCTGACCCACCTCAGGGACTGTTCCCTGACTTGGTTGAGGTTCTTCACCAACTGGAGACAGTTTGAAAGTTTGCTGCTCTAACAGTTACCAGGGACAAAGAAAAGTTCTGAGTTTCTGACTCTGCTTCATAACACAGAATAAAAAAAATACTGACTTGTTTTGAAGGGCTGTTTGGAAACTTAATTTAAGCTAAATGCAGCAGGTTAAGTTGGGCTCCTTGTCCAGAGTGTTTGCTAAGCTGTGTATAGACTTGGTTTCTAGAGTGTTCCTTTTGTTGATAGGCAGTTTTGTCCTTCCTGTTTAACCTTGAGATGTCACCCAAACTTTGATCTTGACTGAAACTTCCTTAATTCATGCACAGTGATTTCTGAAGATGCTGCTTATACATCATAAATGTGTGGTTTATATTCTAAAAAAAATCTTTTTTTTTTTTTTGGCTTTCACTGTAGAATAAATTCTTTCCCAGCCACTAGTCCTACTGTGTTGCACTGATAGTGGGATTCTTTTATCCTGGGGTTGTTGAAATTATTTTATAGATTACCTATCATTGCTTTCAATAGTAGACAGCTTTAGCTAATGTAGTGGAACTAGAATTTTTCCCCTTGATGTCTGCACTTTCTAGCCTTTTGTTCCGTGTGTAATAGATGGAAAGTAATAGAGAATCATGCATCGACCATCAGAATATTGCAGTCAGCTATGGCTTCAAAGGTATGGTTCAAGGAATAAACAAGTGTCAGCTAATTTAATATCTGCCAATTTCTACTGAATTCTGTGGGACAGTTTCTTAGGGATGATATAATATCTACAGTTAAAGCCTCTTATCATTATTGAATGGTGTATGGAAGTACATGGCTATTAACAACAGGGAATAAAGGCTCTTGCCCTGCCAAAAAAGCTACATTATCCAGTTGAATTAGAGTCAGTTCAGCTCTATCCAGTCACACTGGCTCACTTGTCTCCTTCCAAATGCAGCATTTGTGCTGGAGTTTGCTGCTAAGGGTGGAGTGTGAGCCAGGGAGAGATTCTGTAAGGCAGGAGAGAGAAAGACCCATTAGGAGTTAAGGCAGGTGAGGAAGTGAGGTGGTTAGAGCTGCACACCAGTGCCAATAGCAAAGCCACACAGCATCTATTCTGTGGTGAGACAGTCTGGATTTAAATTAAGGGGCAGTGGTGTCCAATGGGATGTGTTCGTTGAAAGCAATTTGCTATCATAATTATGTATGATGTTGATAAAAAGCTGCTCTTGCCAAGCAGCAGCTTTGGTGTGATGGGACAGAGGTACTCAAGGCAGAGAAGGTGCTCTGTGTTAGCTGGGTCTGCTTTGGCTGTGCTGGTCTCTGTGCCTTTCAAATACTTCCAAGTGCCATAGACTTTTAAAAATCCTACACCTGGAGCAAGGACTGTGAGAGGCTGCTGGGGAATCTACTTTTATCCAGCTGTCTAATGCTGGGAGTGCAATAACTCTTTCTCATGAAGGTTTATGTCATTTGGCAGATCTCCACTGGAAGTGGAAACTGTATGGCATGAGAGCTACAAAATAATGAATATATGAAAGGAGGCAAGAGAGATGAGAACTGTTTTTAATCTTCTTGTGCCACAGTAAATTATCAAATGACCCAAATGCTGTTTTGATCTGCTTTAGTCTCTTGCAATGCTCTGAGATGGATGAGCTTTTTGGTTGCAAACTCTTCACGAGCACAGCAGAGACATGAATGCCACTGCTGTTGGAAAGGCAAACGGCTGGAACTCAGAGCAAAGCTCTCAGCTTTGGGATTTAAAGACAGCTAGGATCTTACATGAGAACTGGTTTTCCATCGCTGTCACCCCATTCTCAGGGTTATATCTCTTGGATTTGTAAATTTTGGAATTTTGTTGTTGGGAAGATATCATTTTACGTATGTCAGCATGTTCTATAAGCTCTAATGTGCCAGCAAACAGCAAGTGTGGTACATATACAGGAGGGCTGAAAGAAACTGGGAGACCTCAGACATGGTTGCATGAGGGGGAAGTGGAGTTGCTCTTGACAACAGCAGGCTCTTGGGTTCTTTCTTGGCTCTACCCTTAGTTACTTGCCTGAAATGTTCACGTACCTCATTTCCAAGCGGTTTCAGATCATGTTACACCTTGTCTGTTGCAGCTTCTGAGATATTTCAAGACTGCCCTACTTGCAGCAAATGGTGTGGGAACTGTTTCCCAGGGAGAAGTTAAACACTGTTTTTTCTAAGGAATAAGTGTCTCCTTAGAGCACAGAGCCCTGGCTGGATGGGAATGCTCCCAGCTTCTGCAGCTGTGGCTGCAACTCCTCTGCTGCCCAGCACCTCGAGGCTGATGAGCCAGCCAGAGCTGCAGACACACAGTGACTGAACGAGGACTATTAAGGGATGTTGTTGGCCAGGAATGTTATCTCTTAAAGCCAGAACACTTGATTAATATAAAATGCTGAAAGGAGAATACCTGGGGCTGACCCAGAGGTGGGTTTTTTTATTGTTGGGTGCAGCGTGTGTGTTCAGTGCCCCAAAGACAAGAACAGAATAACCTTCAGAGGCAAGCTGTCAAGTTTTTTTGGGTCCTGGCCTTCTGCATCACCATCAGGACAGTATTGAAAAGAAAACTGACAGCTAAGTGTGGTTCCTCAAATACCCAAAGTCCTGCTGGCTCATACCACTGATCTCTTTCTGTAAGCACGAGGTTTACCTGTTCAGAGGGAACAGCTGACTTGATCCACTCCAGGAGGAAATTGCTTGAAAAGTGCAGAAATTTTTTCCTTAGTTTCTTTATATTCCAGTGGGTTATTAGATGAGATGTCAGGTGGTTTTCATGGCACACCACTGTACACAGCAGTGAAATTTCAATATTTAACATTGCCTGCATTGAAGGCATGCTTGGTTGCTGTCCTTTTCTGAATGTCCTGCTGACTTTGATGTGATTATGTACTCTGTGTTTTTCAGTGCTCACATATAATTTGTACCATTAATCTGTCACAAATTTCAACTGATTAGAATGTGAATTATTGAGGCAGCCCTAGAGCACCTGTGAAAGCCAGGAAGAGATTTACATTATAAACTATATTCTTGTCATTCTCAACTCCTTAGTAGTCCTGTCAAGACAAGATTGCCTGATTATGGCTTGCAAGATTGGAGTGGTATAGATCAGTGAAGGGAGATCAGTCACACTGATATGACAAACCAAATGAAATGAGATTGTTTGATACAACAATAATTTTGTTAGTGTTCTCATTTAAAAAAAAAAGTTACCTGCAACATCTCTGGGAGTTTACTGAAGAAAAGACAATTTTCTGCCCTTCATCCTTCACAAAGTACTTTGTCCTTTAAAAATATTTTAAAAAAAATTAAAAAATGTTTTGTTTTCAGTGGAGCTTTGATTCCATACAGCTAATTTGTATCAAGAAAGCAGAGCTCTGTGTGAGTCCAAAGATGAATTGTCCCATGTTGTTTCAGGTTTAAATATGACATTTTAAAGGTGAAATGGAGCTGGAAACAATGAGTGCATTGTTGTTGTTATCAATACTTTTTAAAAAGCCTGATTCTGACCTTATGGCAACTTAACATCAGCATAATCTCAGTGGGTTTCTGTTTTGTACATCAGGAATAACTTCAATGCAGGGTGAAGTGCACAGCATTGCCTTCTGGATAGCAATTTCCCTCTGTGTAAAGTGTGAATGAACCAGAAGAGCACTTTAATGTGCCTCCAAATTCCCTTTGTTGAAATGGCTGTAGCAGACAGAAATATCCTGGGAGAAAATCAAGCCTAATAAAATTGGGCTTGTGTAAATATCATGCAAGTGTGGAAATAATTAAATTTAAAGCTAAATAATTTTCCTTTCATGCCTCCTTGGCTATTACTCAGATTCTTTTTTCTTTATGCCAAGTAATGAATGCATTTTGCTGGAAAGGGAAGTGTTATAGAGTGCTTTACCTACCCCAGAATCCACATGAGAAACCTGTTTACCTACTGACAGTAAGTCATAATTTACTCTTGTGAATATCTGTTAAAGGTAGAAAAAACCCATTTTACCCAAAGTAGGTGCCTGGCCACTGAAATCACGCAGATCTGGGTAAAGATGTAAGTACCACAAGAATGTGACTGTCTTCTTTCTGAGAAGGAAGTGGGTGGTCAGCTCAGCACTCTGAAATCCAGCCAGGCTAAACAAAGTGGCAGAGGTTTTTACCTGCTCCCCTGACTGGCAGTGGGACACAGTTCCCTTTCTGAAGAGCGTTTGGTTAGATCACAGAAAGGTAACTATTACAGGTCCTACTCCAGGGGCTCGGGGCTAAATCAATTTATTTGCCTAAGGGTTTGCAAAATTGTTACATAGATGGGAATTAAACCAGTTGTCTTCTGCGTCTGTCCAAGCTGGAACTCTGGCACTTATCCAGCATCTCTCCTGCTGTTTTTTCCCCTCTGGCAAGGTGTCTACCCTTACCAGACAGGCCAAGAGCCAATCTGAAGTTTCCACATACCATACTCAGTCAGGAGGCTGATATTTTCCTTCTAATTTTCAGGAGAGAGAGGGAGAGCATGTGTGGATTTTCTTGTCCAGGCAAACTTGCAATTACTTCATCATGTGTCCACCTTTAAAAATCAGTTACTCTCACTCCTCTCATCTCTGAAAGATTAATGTACCTTTGAGCAGTGATAAACTTAAGGAGCTTCCTCTGATGAGAGTGGGGATAAGTAAATTCTGTGCCAGCCTTGCCTTCTATGACCTCACTCTTGGCTGAGTAACAGAACTCCCTTTTCATTGCCAGTATAGCTGCAGGGCTACTTTTCCAGAGCTTCTTACACATTCTCTTCCAGTCTAGTGCATGCTTCTCTGAATTATCATCCTGTGTAGCGTAACAGCACAAAAAAATAGGTTTTCTAAGCCTTGGATTCCTGTGAAATCAGGGAGGCTGGGTGATGGCAGCTGTTGTGTGATGCTCACTGTGAGCCATGTACCTACAGGTGAGGTCAGTTGCACAGCTGGTGAGCAACACTGCAAAACTTTGTTCATCACCTTTACAAATGGCATCAGGAGAGCTCTCTTGGGGAGTGTTTGTCAACTGTGATATGTGTGCACAGAAATCTTCCCATCCACCTGCTGTGAACTGTCCACACTGAGGGTGCTGTGGGGTGCAGTGTGATCTGATGGTTATGTGAGGAAATTGGGCATCTCACAAGGGTACTCCAGTTTTACTGCAGCTCTACAGGACCCAAAGTGTCCTGTGAACCCATTGTGGGTAGCCAGACCTCTCCCAACAGCAGGAACTCTTCAAAAGGTCCTCTAAAACCCTCACACTCAGATACATGGTGAGTCTTCTGAGAAATCAGCTGCTGCTGGACCACTCTGAGCTTGCTCTCCCAGGCAGGTAATGCCAGAGGGAGCACTTTTGTCCCTGGGGCTAATTCCCCCCGTTGCTCTCTGTGGGATTGCAGACACTGTGCCCCTCGGTGTGGAGCTGTGTCACCCCCTGCACCTCTCCCTGCAGCCCTTCCTTTCTTCCCATGCTCACATAGAGGCAGCCATAGCGATGCTGTGCCTGTGTGGAGCACCCTGGAGTGAAATAGCAGGTGCTTTAGTTATTCAGATGGAATCAGGCCATCTTCTAAAAGGTTTCTTTGAAAAAGAAATTGCAGTGTAATTTTACCCTGGATTCCCAACTCATGTGAGTATCAAGTGTAGAGAATGCTAGTGGTTTTGAGTGAGGGACAGATATTTAAGAGGGGAAATGGGAACAACTTCATGCTCTGATGAATTAGACTAACAGGAATCACTCTGTCTGGCTCTGCCCTCTCTGAGGTTGCCTCCAGCCCCTCTTGCTGCCTACAGCTAAACCACTCTCAGGGTGCTCCAGACAGCTCATAACACTTGTACTTCATCTCATTGTCACTACCTGAAATATTTAAACTCTCCAGTGTTACTTAGCTCCTGTTCTGTAACTTAACCCGAGAATTCTACTGAAAAAATAGCACTCTGACAGCAATCTGAGTGTTTGGTTTCAAAGCTCAGTAATGTTGTCTAAAGGTTTCCTTGCTGCAATGCAGTTACCAGTGTGTACCACTGTTTGATTCCAGAATCGATGTCTACCAGGAGCTATTAGATAAGATACTTTATGGAATAAGACATGATTACTCAAAAATATTGAAAGATGCTACCTAATGAAGAAAGACTGGGTGCTGCCCTAGCCCATCTCAGTTCCCAGTAGCAGGAGCTTCCACCACCACCTTCTCTTGCTCCATCTACACACTAGGGAGGTGATAGCTTTGCCCTCACAAGCTGTGATACTGGTATGTCTCCTGTCTGTGCTCCTGCTGTTCCAAGAGGACTGGGGCAGAGGAAGGGGAACTGTGATGGCTGTTCTGTACTGAACCCTTGCTATATATTATCCAGGCACAAGATGTCTCTGTGGGCTCTCCAGAAATTCTAGATTAAAAAATAAAAAAAACCCAAGACAAATCTGTAGCTCATGCTGTGTGGGAAGCCTGTCAGCTTGTGTTTGTGGATTTGTTTGTTTTCTTTAACAAACGCTTCCTGCACTAAACAGGCTGATACATTATATTTTATAACATCTCTGCTGCCCCAGTCCATGGCAAAGGAGAGACCCCCATGAAGTGAGGGTAGAAAGGACCTGCACGTGGTACAGATTTACAGGCTGTGATTGCAGAGGCCTTGGGAAGGAGGTCCTTAGAGCTTAAGTACTGTGGTTAGATAATAAAGCAGTTCATCCCCTAATTTCTATATTGAGAGAGGCATTCCAATTGCCTAATCCTAAATGTTCAGGATGTCAATAAATACAGTATTCAATGTAGCTGAGTTAATAAAACTGAAGGAAACTAAAGGCTTGAAATTTCCTAGAATCTGAGTGCTTGATTTGGCACCATAGAATTTTAATTATGAATTAATTCTGGTTTTAATATTCTCTGGAAATTTATTCATTTAAAATAATAAATCAGCAGGATTCCTTGGCCCTAAAAAATTGCTACAACCATGTGTTATACCAAAGCATTTAGTAATTTCCAAGAATAGCTTGTAAAAGCATTAACTCGTGAAGAGGCATTTCACCTCTGGATCTCAGATAAATATCTCTGCTTTCTAGATTTGATAATGACCCCTGGTTATTAAAAAACCCCTTAACTAGAGCTGAGTTCAGTCATGCTTGGTGGAGCAAGTCATAGTTTTACACTGGGCACAAAGTGGCTTGATAAGTCACTGACTCTTCCTTAGGCTGGCTTCCACTTCCAAGTCTCTGGCCTGCCAAAAGTGTAAAAGACTGATGGATATTAAATATTTCAGCATAAACAGGAAGCTCATCAAACCTTCCTCAAGTCATACGGTTACATCATGTGCAACCAAAGTCAGGAGCGCTCTGCAAGACTCTCTCTTAACTTGAGATAAGCTGCTACCTTTGACTAAAAAATACAGGTTTCTAGTTGCTCAAAAATCCATCAAAGTTTGAGAAAATGCATCTTCATGTGAAGCTTGTTCAGGCTGATTTCAGGTTCTCTTCCAAGACAATGGTTTTTAGAACATAGCATTGAATTTTTATATGGTAGGCAAACTGTAATGGTGATTGTGTGGAGTAATTGCATTAGACTGTGCTGGAAAAATAATCTCCTTGTGAACAATGCATGTGATAACTAAAAGATGAACACTTAATTCAGCTGTCTGTCACCACCCTCGTACTGCTTACTTAGCCCTGCTCTACAGGCAATACATTTTTAGTGTTGGAATCATAATGTTAGTAAATCTACAAAGAGTGGCTGGATTTTACATCCAGTTCCAGTATGTAGTTCTCTTTAAAATGACTTTTCCAGATAGGATCTGAAGATGTACAATACCCTACTGACACAAATTGCTCCCTCTGGGGCTGAAGAAAGTAAATAATATACAGGAAAAATGACCTTCTGGCATTAAATACTAAATCCTTTATCTTTGCTTTGAATCCGTTATCTTTGATTTGACCTAATGCTGTTGCAATTAAGAGATTCTCTCTCATTTACTTTATTGGATCTCAAGTCTCCAGTCTTGTTTTACAGTCTTGTCAATAGATTGATAACATTTTCACTTGAGGCATTGCATGGTAGGACTTGATGCCAGTCAGCAAAAATCCTGTGACAAAGCAGCCCTAAAAGCCTAATTGGTTTCATAAATTGCAAATATATTGCTAGAAGTGGATTGGCAGCATAGATTTTTCTTCCCCCTGCCCCCCACTCAAAAAAAAAAGAAAAGAAAGATTTGTTAACTAGACTTTTGACATGCAGTTTGAGGGGATAGAGTTAGACCAGTTGAAACTAGGGGAGGGTGTGTGGAATCTAAGCAAACTAATTTGGGAAATGGGTTGAAAAACCCACAAAACTGTTCAAGTGGTAGAAATATCAGCTGGTGTTTAACCAAGGATTTCTGTCAATCAGAGTTCCTGGGAATGAGGAAAAAGACACACTTAACTGAGAGTGGCAACCCTTCTCCCCTGTGCAGGTATCCCAGAGATCTGTTCCAACATCTGTCAGGCCCTTGTAGGGCTGTATAATGGCTTAGGAACTGATTGACTTGATTGTAAATTAAGAAATGCAGTGTTTTACTATTAATCAATAGTGTTTAGAGTAATAAACCTTTCAGAGTCAAACATTCATGTTCAATTATGTGATTTAATGAGACAGAGGAAGTTTCTTATTTGGAGGTGCTTAGTACGGCACTTACTGTTCGTTGTGTTGCAGACCTGTTGTGTAATTTGAATTTGTATCAATTCCTAATGTTTTACAGCAGACATATATTTCCTTTGTCATGGTTTAAAGAGAGTTAGGAAGAGGATGAAGACAAATATAACATGCTGTAATAGTTCAAGATGGACTGTGTATGTCATGGGCTTAAGGATGGCTACATTCTGGGGCTGGGCACTTTAACCCAAAGCGTGTGTTTGTCATCTGGGAACATCGTGTGTGAAATGTCTGTGTTTCATGCAAAATGTAAAATGTCAGTATTCTGAGTGGGTTTAGCACATTGGTTCCTAATTTAGGAGATAAATTTTTGGATTGAATGTAGATATTTCATGAGGTGTGTTTCCCTTGTCAGTTTGAGCCCCAGTGAGTTCCAAGTCAGACAGATGTATTCTCTTAGAGGAGCCTTAGTCAGCAAGTCTCCAGTTTTCCTAATTTCAGATAAAATCCAAGAATTTTATCAACATTCTAAGGGCTGTTAGATTTGGGACTGAAGTAATCAAAACTAGAAAATGGTGAGGCTTTTGCCACACATTAAATATAAGAAGTGAATTCCTAAAGGAAGATTGAAGGAGTTGTAGTTGGACTTCAAAAAATTAACCTTTAATTAGAACTGTTTGGTTTGGGTTGTTTGTGTGCCTGTGTCTTACTGTGGATGAGTCCCAATTATTGCCTGTAACACGTTTGTAACATCCATGTCCCTGGGAACTTTTTGTTAGCCTTTAATATCACACTGGTCACTCATTAACCCTTTATAAAAGGCAGCTTAACTGCGTGTGAATCAGTTCTGGGTGGCTTCAGAGCCTCTGCAAACCCCCTGGGCTCCTGCAGCACATTTACCTTCTGCTGTTCTGCAAAGCCTTTGTTTGCCTTTGGCCAAGCAATGCTGACAATTAAGTCTCTGTGGCACTAATAGACAGGACAAGTATTTCATCACTCAAAACAAATTAGCATGGCAGTAAATCCCAGCTGTAACTGTCCTGACACTCTTGTAAATCACACATGACTGCAGTGATGCTTCCTCTTACGACTGAACCTCTGAAAGTACTTTGCATTTTGACAGCAGGGAGGCAGAGGAATGGAATTAGCTGGGGCTCCCAAGGTTCTTTCCAGTGATGCAAGGTCTGGTCCAGCCCTTATCTACAAAATTTACAGTAATATTTGTTAGACATTCAGGATCTTTAGCAAAAAGACTCATTAAGACCAGGCCACAAAATTACCTGTGAAACAGGTGAAGTGCAAGATTAGGTTGAGAAGTAAATTTGATTGAGAGACAAGTATTCTTCATTAAATATCAACACATTAAAATTCCACACATGCACATAATTGGTGAGTCAAGTCCTGACTTTGGTCCTTTCCCAAGGAAGCCAACCCACTGCTAGTCTGATGCATGAACTTTGCTGAAACCATATTTTCAATTATGGGATTAAACTATAGTTTAAGTCATACTTATTTGGTATATGTAGCCCATAGTTTGGTCACCATATAGAATAATTAACTTAGTTATTAAAATTATTAATTAAACCCAGGAAAATTATTTTGGTCCTGCCCAATGGTTATGAAATGTTTTGGAGAGTGTTCATCTGAATTATGGATTAATTTCTGCATGAGAGTGGCACTGGGCTCTTCATAAATGCCATGTCTCATGCTGGAAGGAGCAGTGGAGCCTGCGGAAGTGAAGTTGATGTGGTACAAAGCAGAGATTAGAATGGGTTCCTGAACCTACTTGAACCATCCTTTCTAGAGCTGATCTCATTAGGAATGAGACAAATTCCAGCCTGTGCATTTTCACTTCTTCCGTTTTGTATTTCCACGGCAGGTCAGACTAGTGAACTAAATCACAAGGAAGCGCTTGGAGCTGTGCAGTCTGGGATTTGATTCAGCTTTCTCATTAATTTGCTGTGTGTTTCGGGTGTTCCTGAGTGTTCTGTGTTTATATCTTACCCTGGCACACGTTCTGTTCAGTGAACCTGATGCTCACAGAGAACAAGGTGTTTCCCAAGCCTTGGATGTATCTCCAGGGCTGGTTACAGATTCATAGCGAGTTTTTCCACATACAGTCATAATTTCAAAATACAGCAAGATGAATTTCATAAAACACTTTCAAGAGGTTTGTTTTCTGCGGCTGAAGATCAGAGGAAGTCCCTGATTCTGGAATGAAGATTCATTTATTTCAGACATTGTAGTTCTTTTGGTTTATAGAGCTTGCCTCAGCAAGAGTATTTACAACACGTGGGTCAGGGACACAGAAGGACCTTGAAGGCAGATATGAAACCAGATAATGTGTGCATGTTCTAATTTCCCTTAAGTATTGTATAAAAAAATATATATTTTAAGTTATGATATTTTTTAATCAAAACTTGTGCTTTAGTTCCCAAGGCAACACAAAGCAGGAATTATAATTTAGAGTTTCTCCTAAATACCCTTTCATATGAAAGGGATGAGCAGTTGGGGATTTCGGATTTGTGGCTTGGAGACCTGCTAATGAAAGCTGTCAGTTACAGAGCCCATGTTGTAACATAAGCCCAATCCTTCAGCTTTGCCATTAATACACCCTGCACCATAATTTTTAAGGTTCTTTATTACAAACCATCGTAGGCCCTGCCACACATCACTAATCTCTGCTGCCTGAAAGATGCTGGGAATAGTGACTGTCTATACATCAGAGTAATTTTAAGTTTTGCTCTCATAATGAATGGAAATTGAATCAATCTCTTCTGGGACTTACTCCAAGATTAGACATTAAAGCAAGATTTTTACACACACACCCTACACATGCTCCGGCAGTAAGCATAACTTCAGTTAATATTCCTATCAGCTACATTTTCTCCTCAAAACCTAGCTCATTAGCTTGTAAAATATACAGGATTCAGGTGCTTGATAGCAAATAAAGCCTTTAAAAAATTATGTTTAACTGCTAGGGATTTTAGGAGCCTGACAAGAAACAGCTATTTCACATACTGGTTTTTTGAGGCACTCTGGAGCAAGTTCAGAATTCTAATTTTGGAGTTAAAATTTTCAAGGTTGTTCCCAAGAGGAGACAGGAGGAGAATGTGCTGCTTGGAGGACCAAAGTCCTCTACTGCGAGTCAGAAAGTGCCATGAGCTGTGACTGCCTCTAGACAGAGACATAATTACATCTTCAACTTTCAAGGATTTTTTGTTTTAAGAAGTGAAGAAAACCTGAAATGAGAAGGAAGACATGAAGGATTCCAAAAAGTTTAATCCTCAGTTAGTTTAGCACCTTAGGAAGGTGTTCTCTATGCAAAGTTTGATGGGTGTTGAGAAAAGGTAAAAATTTAGAAGTTTAAAAAGGGAAGCTTGTTCTTCTTTGTGGGATGTGAGTGAGATATAGATGTCATAGTGAAATATGAGCAGTGGGAATATAGGATCTTCTGAAGGCTTTAAGGATTAAAGGGAGGTACAAATAATTTCCATAAATTATTTTGTGGAATACCTATATAAAGCTATCATCTTGGTCAGGAGGTGAATCATCCATTTGCTCAGAATGACACCAGCTGAGCAAGTAGCTTATCTTTTTTAGTAAAATGTTCTTAATATGACATGGTTGCAGTTTAATCTCTCAAGCACATAAATGCACCATTGCAAAATGACAACTCCACTCTGAAGGTCCAGTACTGTGTGCTGGGCACACAGTCACGGTCCTCTCCTCCCCAAAAACCCTAATGTAGTCCTTGTTTCCTACTGAGGTAACGAACTTCTGGGATTTGGGATGAACCTTGCAAAAATTGCAATAAATAAATGTTTGTGAATATTGCCCATATTGGCAGTGGGACATTTTCCCTGTCTCACATCTCCCACTGACACATCAGGACACCCCATCAGTCTCTGCTGAAACCTCAGTCCCAGCAGATCCCAAGAACTCGCTGCATTCCTTTGCACCTCATTGCCTGCAAGGGCAGAGCTCCTTCCATCAAGACTTTTACAGCAAACATCATAGATTAATAAAAAGGTGAAAGAGCTCTGGTCCATTATTTATCCCTGACTGATATTTATTAGCTAAAAACAATTTATGCTGGGATCCCTTTATGGGTCTGTGATTGCGGTAACTGGGGCAAGTGGTAATTAAAAAGCTGCCATGTGTCCTCTCACCTCAAAATTGGGCTTTAAAATGATGACAGGATAACAAATGGTGAAGTCTAATATCCATATTAATTTCTCTGGGTGCTCACATGTGTGGCTGTGTGTTGTGGAGGTGGCTGGAGAGTTCAGGCTGCTTGACAGCCAAGACACATTGCTGCTGGCAGAGCCCATCTGCCTGATCAGCCTCGCTGAGGTGACGGGAGTGCTCATCTGCACACCAGCCCAAAGCTTGGGCTTGACTGTGCCCATCAATCCCAACCAGCTTTCCTCATGAGCCGTTGCCACATGCACATCTACAGCTAATTGTGGCCAAGGAACATGTCAGTACATTATTTCAACAGCTGGCAGAGCCCTGTGAGTTGGATATTCCTCAAGGTTTACAGAAAGGTAAACCGAGGCACAGGCTCGGGATGTCCACAGTCAATTGTTAAAGCAGACTTGGCCTTTGAAATGAGGGGTGTTGGTTCAAGTTCATTACCTAACCTCAGTTTCCCCCTGAAAGCAAGAGCTGAAAAACTGCTTTTGGAAAGATAATTGTGTTTAAATTCAATGCTTTTTTTCTCCAAATAACCCTTCATGCTGAATTTTTTAATTTAAAGGATATCAGTTGGGGGATTCTAACAGGTGCAGATGTTCTGCAAATTGATGAATTCAATGAAATTGGCACTTTACCCACAACACTTTTTATTTCCACTTTTGGTACTCTGCAATACAGAATCCCAGGCAGCTCATGTTGCTGTGTGTGTGTTAACAGCACAGTCCAAAAGACTTCAGCATGACTTCAGCATTCTTGGAGAAGATGAGAAACTCCTTCAGTTTTTCAGGACTGCGTGCAACTGGTTGCACATGCAAAGAAAACAAGTACAGCTCAACAAACTTTTTCCGTCCTGGGAATTAGTTTTTAATGTGGTTTTAAAGCTCTAAACAATTTTCAGTTTCTTTTCTGCAGTCCCTAATTCTATCACATAGAGTTGCAAAATACTTAATAACTCCTCCTTCTATCCCTTCTGTTTAGTAGCCTATTTTTAAAAGCATCCAGAAAAGTAAATTCTAATGAAAAATGTGCTTCTGCAATGACATCGAATGTTGGTTTATGTTAATGCAACTGATCAGGCCATTAATGTGTCTACCCCTCAATTTGATAGAGTTACTTTGTTATGAGGCAACATAATTTCTGTGCTCAGAACATATTAGAATTTAATTAGTGCTGGCACAGAACAGTAGCACCTTGAGTAAAAGAAATACTAAATTGCTTCATTTCTGACACAGAAAATCAATGCATTCTCTATTCAAACTTGAGTTTTGTTTCATTAGGCTTCTAAACAGATTTACAGCAGTCCCTTTAGGATTTTAATATTACTAGCACAGTAAGAATGCAAATACAGTCAGGACCGGGTCAGTTACTCAGGTACCAAAGAAATGCATCATCGTGGCTATTGAGTCTATTCATTAAGTTCATGTACTTTTCACACAGACTTACACAAACACTTCACCATCATCCCCAGCTGCAAAAAGTTTTCTCTTGGTAAAGTGAGAATGAATTGGATTCCCACCTGGTGAGGTTATATGAGGGAGATGGGAAGGAGCAATGGTTGCCTGCCTGCTATAACTTCTCTGCTGTTATAGCAGGCTTAAAACTGTTCCTTTCCAACCTGGGCATCAGTGAAAAACCGGACTGAAGTGCTCTCTGACTGGTCCTGTCCTCACTTCCTAAGGCCCAAAGTTGCACTGAAAGTTTGTGGTGCAAGCTTACTGTTTGCCCATAAGAAAACCCAGGCATTAATAAGATGTCTTTGAGGTTTGAGAAGTCTGGGCTCAGAGATGAAGTTTAATGGACCCAATTAATCGGCAGCCCTCAGTTGCCTGCTGGGACGTGGCAGGTTGGTTACACCTGCCCAAGTGAGTGATTCACTCACATTATTCTCTCTCTGAAAATCAAATCCCTCCAGCAGAATGGAGCCCTCCCCTCTTGCTACATGAATCTCAATTATGTCCACACATAGCCTGAAGGTAATATATCACCCAAGACAACTCTATTAGACAGTTGGTGTTGCTTCAAACCTCACCCATTTTACAAGGTCACTGTCTTTGGTGTCTCTCCTCTGCAGGAGCCATAATCACAGTTGTTTTACTGCCTCATCAGCAACCTGCTGATTATTTTGTATTTTCTGAGTACTTTTCTCAGTCTGTGCTGACTTCTGATCCCCTTTTACCTGCAGCTGAAGGGCATTCCACTGCTAGGTGTTTTAATCAAGTCTCAGTGGACTGGGTTGTTTTCCAGTGTTCAGGTATCACATTGAGTTCTGTTCCTGCCCACAAGTCAGCCTACAACACTGGGTAGAAGTACTCATGGACATTAGACACTTGATATTCAAGGATAGCCTTTCAATCTCTAATGGCCCTATTTTACCATTTTCAGAAGATGTGCATCGTTATCTCCTTTGGTTTATTTTTTTTGAGGTGGCAAGTTCTCAAGAGAGCAAAGGGAAATGTGCATCCAGAAAAAGTCTTTCAATAAATATGTCAGTCTGCAGTAAAAACTGGTTAGTAAGAAAGTTGTTATCTTTCTGCAATCTCCACAGCTTGTTACACAATTTTTGGAATTCAAAAAGCCTTAACATGCTTCTTTTGGCTGTCAGTCAGCAGACAAGCAGATCCTGAGGAAAAAAGCCCACATAGAGCGTAATCTTCTTGACGTGGACCACAAACACAATGCCAACTCATGCTCATTATGCCAATTACTTGGTAAGGAGGAAAGAAGCATCTGTTAAAACTATCAGACAGTTTGTGGCAACACACTTTTTTTACCTTCATATTTGGAACTCACAGCAATTAAGGGACGGCTCTTTGAAACAGTAATGAGAATGTTTGTAAATGCTTGGATAGAAAGTGGGTGGAATTTGGGATTTTGACATACTTACACCAAGATTAGTGCAGAAACTTTGTGAGGAAACAGATTTGTCAGCAAATCCTCCCTGGCGGCAGATGTTCGCTTTGAAACGCTTCGGGTTTGATGAACTCGCTGCAGATCAGAGGTGGGGAATTGTGAGTTTGTGTTCAAGGCAGCTGCAGCACCTCCCGCAGGGACCCAACCTCGGGCTGTGTGTGTGTTTGCAGTGCTCCCAAACCATGGCTCTTTGGGCACTGGCCAAGGCAGTGGGAACAGGAGCATTCTGACCTTGGGCCTGCAAGGTGCTCCTTGGCTGGAGAGGGATTCCCTCGGAGAAGGAACTGTAGCATCACAAATGGATGCAAGAGCTCAGGCTACCATAAAGCTCTTCCAGTAATCTAAATACTTATATCCCTTGAATTACAGTGCTTAATCCTGCAAGGGAAACAGTCAGTGGCACTGTAATTTGTAAGGAATATTCTTCTTCCAGTTCAAGGAACAGCCATGGTTTTAGTTTGTGTCTGTCTAAAAGATTAATTTACAGGACTAGATGGTTAACTGATGCTTTTGGAAAGTTTTTCTGAGTTTTAATCTAATTGAAAATAAAGTATTAAGTACTTTTTGTACATCATTACAGACTTTCCTTTAGGGCCTTTGGATCTTTGTAGGACAAGAACAGGATTTAGTTTTAAATAGGAGGCTGAGACATGATGAAAGCAAGAAGCAGAGGCTGAGACCTTAATTAAAACAGAGTTATATTTCAGAGAGTTATTGAAGAAGAAGGAGGTGCTAGGGGCTAGAGAGTAGCTATAAATGTTTTTCAAAGCCCATTTGTACAGTGAAACAGCCAATACAACAGCCCTATTACTCACCTTTGCCATGTTAGTATTTGTGAAAGGCAAACTTCAAACAGGCTCAGAGCTCGGAGCAGCCTGTCCAAGGGTGATGGGCACATCAAGGAGTAGGGATGAAGGAATGGATGCAAGCAGCTGGAAGCACAGAAGCTCCTCTGAAGTTTGCTAATGCTTTTTGACCTTGCTAGAATTCATTTCACTCTATGATCCTCTTGATTTCAGTGTAAGTTCTGGCAGCTTTTTTGCTCAGTCTTTGCTGTGAGGAGCTTTTCATTTTTTGTAGTTTCCTGTTTGAATCCACTTGTGCTTGGTGGTTGTACCAGACTCCACCATGACATCCTGCAAGATGAGGAGAAAGCAGCCAGGTTCCTCAGAGATGGAGCAAAGGGAAAGTTAAGCCAAGCTGGTCAGAACTGAACAAAAGCTCAGGTTGATCTGGTTTACAAAATAAGCCCTGAAGATGTAGGGTATTTGTTTCTTCTGATCTCTATCTATGTTGTATCAGGGTATCTTTCCTGCTATATGGATCAGAATCAGATCCTTACAATCTAATTTATAATAATATATATTTTAATTATATTTTAACACAGCCCAAGATCTTTGCACCTCTTATGTGTATTCATCTGACCAATGGCTTTGCCCAAAGCTTGGGATATTCTTCCTAAGCATCGAGCACTGATGTGCCACGTGCTGAACCTGAGAGAGATGTTGGTTTCTTTGGGGAATTATCTGCTCAGCTATCACCACTTTCCCTGCAGCTCTCTTGAGAGTAACTGAATTAAATATGATAAGAATTGATGAACTGTATTAGAAACCCCCTCAAGGCTATCAGATATCCATTTACAGGAGCAGAGGGAATCATTGTCCATACTCTGCTTGTGTTTTATCACATTATGGATGCTTTGGAGACAACTTTGTGGATGCCATCTCATCTCAGAGCTGGGTTGGATGTTGTTTTCTCATTTTTGGAAACTACCAAGAATTTATTTTTGTGTTAGACCTTTGGATGCTTTTCTTCTAGAAATCTGTTAATAGTCCCTAATACGAGACTCATGTGCTTTGATCACATATGTATAATATATATAACAAGGAGGCTTAGAGGGGATTAAATTTCCTCCATAAATTACTGACTTTCATTTGGCTTTTTGCTTAGCTGGTTCTCAAGACAGTTGTGGGTTTGTGTTTGGGCAAGTTTTTTGCTTGCAGTTTTTATTGGGTTTTTTTGGTCTCGTTTATGAAGGCTTTGGAATTAATTTTCACATTTTTGATTAAAAATACCAAGACTGGTTGTTGATTGAAGAAAATCTCTTCAGATTAATAGTTGTCCACTCAAACAATAAATACAAATAATAAATAACAATAGAAGAGGGCAAAGCTTCTAACTTCTTGGCAGCATTAGGAGAACAAGCTGCTTAAGGCTTGCTTTATCACAGATTTAAGGGTACTGGCTGGTCAGGCAGCAGCATCTTTGGACAAAAGGAAGGTGCTTTTACATAGTGGCATTGTCATGTACCCAGAAATATGTACCCTGGTCCCATACTGAGGTGACATATGGATTGCCACAGGACCAGGGATCTGAGGCAGAGTTTGAACTATTAGTCCTGGTAGGAAACTTAGCAGTGAAACTCTCTGCATCTGCAGTCAGCCAGAAGAACTACTCTGTTTGTGACTAGCTCATGAAACCCAGTTTACTCAGTTATTAAAAATCCTGTATCCTGTAAATCTGCTGGGATGAGTGGTGCAGAGCTTGTTTTTCTGTGCATGTAACTGTAGCAGTTTCTGAAATAAATGCTGCCTGTTTCAGATGGCTGGTGATTGCTGTGCCTTGGTGAAAGGCATTAATAAAGGAGTTACAGGGCTGAGTCACTCAATATGCTAAATGTTAGTGTACTCTCACTGCAGACTAATAGAGGCACTACAGTATTTAAGCATTTGGATTCAACAATAGTTAAAAATTCTACCCTAAAGTCCTCAGTGTAATTTGATTTGGAGTAAATGAATTTCTTTCTATACTTAGTCAAAGCAGTTACATTCAACTAGATGCTGTATTATGGCACAACATTTATCATAATTTAAGCCCTGCAAAGTACTAGAGAACACAAACTTATCTTTATTCCCACGCTGGCAGTTTGGTGGTCAGGCTGACTTTGCTTTCCTTCCTCTGCTCATTGGTAGGAAGAAATGTGAAGTTCAAACAGAAGTTGAAATGCTAACCCAAATGGGAGCAAAGAATAGGCAGGCCTAGGCTGGATGTGGGGTTTGTTTACAAAGCAAGTTTATATCCTCTTCCTCTTGGTTTTTTGGGTTTTTTTCCACAAGGTTGCTCCTGATATGAACAGAACATGAGTTAATACAAATCCTTTTTCCTCTCATTTTAACCAATGAAAGCTAATGTTGCATTATCCCCCTCACAATAGGTGTAATAGGATTTTATTATAGTGTGCCGTTTTTGTTTTCCAACTCTAATGACAGAACCTGGTTGCTCAGAATTACTAGGTGTTGTATTTTAAGTCAAACTCTGGGGTGTTTTTTCCCCATTAAGAAGGAGAATGAAAAAGCATTTCATGCCACAGCTAATACATGCTTTTAACATGCCATTACTATAAAGCTTTCAATTTTTTGTTCAGTGGATAATGCAAAATGAAGTAGAAGCAAATTCAACTTGCAGTCAAAGCAGACTATGCAAACTCTTCTCTAGAATTTGAATTGTCTAATGAAAGACTCCATAGGCCAGCTAAGATTTCAATTCTTTGCAATAAATGCAGGACACTGGAAATCTGTGTTCTGTAGATCCACAATCAATTTTACAATTGTAGTTAGACTGGAATGTGTTACCAGGATGATCAATAAGAAAAAGCTGCTCTTTTATAGCTTTCTGGGATGTTTCCCCCTCTCTGGAACAAACATTGTCCTTGGAAATGCATTGCCTTCTTTAGTATTGCTCCTGTTGCATCGATGTCAGAGGACAGAAAAGCTTCATTTAGTTTGCCCTTTTCATTCCTTCTCTCTTGTGAGCTAAGTATAAATAAATGCTGAGACTCTTTTCATTAGTTACTTTTTAAAGAAAGGCTCTTGAAGTGATTAACATGCAGAACAACACATGTTTTGATGTGCATCTTTATGCTATCAGAGCAGATAGTTATTAGTTGTTTTAACCCCTTTTCTCCTCCATAAGCTTAGTGCTGCAGCACATGAGCTCAGGTGTAGGGCTGTGCAGTCAGGAGACAGGGCTGCCTAACAACCAGAAGTTGTAGGGAAAACTCTTTTACCACATGGCAGTTTAGATTGGGTCAGTGAAAAAGTCCTCCATCCCAAATCCCATGGAAGGAAAAGACAAATTATGGTTGTGTGGGAAATGTTTGGAACATGAGCATTCCCACAGAGGAATGCTTCTGACCAGGGACTGGAGGTGGTGAAGTTGGAACAGGGCTGGACAGTACATGGATTTCAGCCTGCATCCTGATTTTCAAGGTTTAAAACCTTGTGTCTTGTTGTCGTTGGAGATCTCTCTGGAACTGTTTCTCTCCTGTGTGAGCTGAACAGGAGTCATTCTGTCATGAAGCAGCATGGAACATGAGTGCTGGTCACCACACCACAGGAGGCACCTTCCCTTGGCATCCCAAAGCGTTCCCATCATGGTCTCTACATTTGCTGTATCTCTTCTAATAGCACCAGGCAGCACCATAAAACTGCTGCAAGTATTGCACAGAGATGTCTTCGTGTTGCCGAAACAAACTCCTCTCGTGACAGCCTACACCAATACCATACACATCCACTCTCGAGGGTGGGCAGATTTGCCTTCAGTTTATACAGACACCCACAGGTACAGGCTTAGCAGCTGGAGCAGAAAAATGTAACTGAGAAATGCCACACCTCTCATTTCAATAGGCATCCTCATAATCCAGCATTCCCTTGCTGGGGATTATCTAGCAGTACTGGCTTTTTTTTTTTTTTTGCTGTCCATCTGCTTAAGGAATGGGAGAGAAAAGTAGTATTTGGTCTTTAGAGCCCCTGCACCTATGGCTTCTTTTACTTCATGTGCCAGGTAGGAACAGGCTTTGCCTGTGAGGGTATTTGTGGTGACTGGCTGGTTTTAGTTTACCAGGGTTTACCATGTCTGAGGTTCTTCCTGACCTACACCAGTAAGAACAGGGAAGGATTAAGACCTGGTTGCTCAGCACCTCATAGCAATATTTTTTTGCTCAGAGCCCCTAACCTCTTCTGAGGAATAAAGGCTTTGAATCAGCTTCCAAAAACTGTTGTAAGGTCACAGGTTTTTTCCTACGTTGTACTCTGCCCTTCCTTTATTTTTTTTTATTGCATAGCCTGGTCAAAAGAAAGTCCTTTTTATTATAAGAGTGCCTCCATCTACCTCCCTCAGAAGTAGGATGAAGCCTGAGCCCTGGTCAAGGCAACAGTTAAGAATTCACCCTAATTTTCAGAGGTGCTGAACCCCCTTTGATCTCATTCTTTGGAAAGGGAGTTGAGAAACATCCATGTAGGATCTAGGTCAAAGACAATTAGGAACTCCAGTGATTTTAGGACAGCAGAGAACGTACTCTGGACTGTTGAAAATGCTCTTTCAAACCAATATCCTTAAATATGTGAATAAGAGTTTTCTCCTTCCTAATGGGAGGTGAAACACTGAAAGATTAAACAGGAGCTTTATGACAGTGAGCTCTTGTACCTTTGTCCTGCAGAAGGTTTCAGATCCCACAGAATGAGAGCGCCTCGGCTTTGCTTTGGTTCATTTAAGTATCCAAATATTCACATCTTTCTGTGCAGTTCAGCTGCAGTGTGGGTCCTGTGGCCAGCAGAGTGGGATGGCTTCTCTCTCTCAGCCATCAAACTCCCTCCAGTGGAAGGTTTTCTGCATCCAGCAGTTCCTGCTGGCACCTGGACACAGAGCTGGTGCCAGGCTGCGGTGTGTGTAGCCCAATAAGTAAAATTCAGCGCTGACAGTGATGTGAAGAAGATTAAGTCTGGCAAAACTCGGGTTGCAGATTGTAAATGGTCTCTGTGACAGTGCTTTCCACACCGGCTGGTTCTGGTTTCTCCCTGTTACACTCTCTAGTTGTAGATTTATTCACATTGCTGTATCTTGTTAAAGACAATGCCCTGGGGGTGTTAAGGTCTTGTTTGACTGCAGAGCTAAAATATAAAATTCCAAAATTCCCTCTCCATTGTACCTAATTAAGGAACCCCATTAACCCTCTCTGTGGATAGATTGAGGGGATGTCTCCTTTCTGCTAATAGGTTTTCTGGTAGAACAGCACACTTCCCTGACCCCTGGGATTAGGAGCTGTGTTAAAAGTACTCTGCCAGCTCATGGCAGTGACACTTCCTTTTTGTCCATTCTTTCTGAGAAAATGCTCTGGACTAAACCTATTTTTCTCTTCTCTTGCCCTGCTTCAACAGCACTGCCAGTTCAAAAGCTGGGGAACCAGTCACCTAATCTCCTGAAAGTTTCTGGAATTCAAAGGGCCAAAGATCCACTGGGTATGGGGAGCTAAAATTTCGAGGGAGTTCCCTCAGCTGACTGTGCAGAGATAACTGGACCAACAAATCCCTCACGATGCTGGTCAGAATTTTTCCTGCACATCCTCTCTGCACTATGGAAATTTTTTAAGGCATATGTAGTAGGATGGTCTGTACAACACCGATGCCTCTTCTATATTTAGCAAGTTATCTGCTGTTCCATTTGTCAGGAAAGCAATGATCTGATATTTTTTACATTCAGATCTGCTATCTGGGAGCTGCTGAAGAAAATCTGGACACCGATAAGATGATAAAGGATGTGCTGCTGAGCGTGGCACAGGAACATTGCCCAGCTCCTGCAGGGAGCAGCTCCAGCCCAGCGGGGTTGATCGGTTCCTTCTCACCACTAGCCCACGAGCTTAATCTGCCTTCAGCAGTCCCAGTGAGGTGTCTTCCCCCTGGGCTCCCAGTGCTGAGTCTCAGGGTGCAGGAGGCTGTGCCAAGGATCCTTCCCGGCGTGCTGGGAGCAGGTGCGGAGGCGGCGGCTGCGTGGGGGCTCCCTCTGCTCTGGCGTGGTGGGAGCCAACAGCCCAGCTCGGCTCCTGCTCCTCTGGGGAGCAGCAAGAGGAGCTGTGTGGCTTTGCTGCGGCAACCAGAGCTTGTCAGGGGCACAGGGAGGTGCTTCATCCGTCACTGTGTGGCTACTCGGTCTCCTGATTCAAGGGAGTATCTGGATGTGGGCCAGGGGTGCACTGTCAGATGGGCTTCTGAGTAGGCAGATTACCAGAAAGAAAGAGAAGCTATGAACACCCCACATTAGTTAAAATACTTAGTCTGTATTGGAATTGAAGCATGGAGACTGGAAAAATACCCTTGAATTTCTGTTTGCTCAACGAGTATGTCTGTGGCTGAATCTTTACCCTAAGCTGCCCATGAGGATTTGCTTATTAGGGAGAATGTGCTGTTTGCTTGGCCTTTCTCTTAGCAGATGGGGAACTGATTCTGTTGAAGTGGGCTTTAAATAAAGAAATGGAAAGCAAAAGGCAGGAATAAAGTTGCACTCATTTAGAACAAGTAGAAGCTGATCAAACTTAAGTAGTGAAAGGGCATGAGGAGAAATTATTTAACTTTCTGTTCTTCACTGGATAAGAGGAGTTTGAAATATTTACAAATGGGCTGTTTGAACTAGCTTGTGTTATTGAAACCTGCAGAGAAGATTCACATTTTTGAAATGTTATAAAAATGCTTGATTTCCACTAGGCAGAGCAGGCTGAACAAAACAGCAGGCAAGAGTGGCTGCCAGTTGGTAGCAAATCTGGAGCACTTGCTGATTCATATTTATATAACAAAGGCTGAGGCAGGGCTGTCTGCTGCAGGCCACCATCACAGCCGGGCTACTGTTTGAAGGAGTCCCCTGCAGTCAATATTCCTCGTTCAAATCCCTGCCCACGCTACCCTTCCTGTTTACTCTTCCCTGGGTCCTCACTCTTCCCAGCCCTTTCATCCCTCACTCATGGCCACAGGTAACTCTGCTGGGGGGTTTCACGTGCATTAAATCTCAAGGAGAATATGCTGTGAAGTGAAAGGACTGTTTTCCAGTCAATGATGATAAGCAAGAATCAATCATGTACCAAACCCTGCATATATCACAGAAAAGGACATATATTGACCAATCCTCATGGCCTGAAAAATATGCTGGCTTATTAATTTTCATGGTGTTTTTTTCTCCAAAACCTCATTAACTTGGACAACACAAGGTCACTGTGCAGAGAGCTGGACAGGGACTGCAAATTATTTTGCACAAATTTAAAAGAATTCTCTCATTCCCTGTTCACCCTTCTGTATTGTGAATCTCCACAAGATCCTGAGTGGACGAGTTTGCTCCTTCCCATGGCTTTGTGTTGTTGCAGAACTAGTTGCTGCAAGTAACTTTTAAATGCTTTTGCATAACCATAAGTGCCAGCAATGGTACTGGAGAAACAATAGCACATGAACTACCCAATTAATGAAGGCACCTGGGAATATAAAAATACCCAAGGGACCCTTTCATTGAGTTGAATAAGGGAGGAAAAAAGTCACCTTAGCTATCAGAGTCAAGCACTAAGTGATTATATTTAAGTGAAATATCAAGACTGGTATTCAGATAAAACTGTTCCCCTGTGGCCTTTAAATCTATGGCCTTTAAATCATTTTCTTGCATCCATTGAGCTATTCTGAGACACATAACCTGTGCAAAGTCCTCTTAAACTATCAGAAAATATCAGTGCAGTTTTTTCCTGGTGGTCCTTCCTATTTCCCATGCAAAGGATGGTGTGGCAGAGAGGGTGCCAGGGTAGCTCTGTGGCTGCTGAACCACAGCTGGCTTTCAGGAGAACAGTCTCTTCAAGAGAGAGGTTTGGATTCGTTTGTACCTGCCCATCTTTTCCAAGGTAGAATGAGGTAAAGCTAGAACTGGGCTTGTTAAGTAGGTTTTTCTGTACTTAGATTTTCCTTCTGTTGGATAGAACTTTTATTAGAGTGTATATCAGAAAGAATTGGCATTAAAGAAGATGCACTTTTAACAAGCAAATCTCTGCAAATCCAGACCGTCACCTGCCTCTGTAACTTGGTAGATGCAGATCAGATTTGGTTCTAACCAAACAGCACTCTCACAGAATGGGGTTTGTCTCTAAACCATCCATGTGTACTTGTAAACTGGACTAATTAGCTGTGTGTGGTATTTTGCTGGCTAACATAATATGTCTCATATAATACCAGTGAACTTATAAAATTCCTCAAGATAATCCATTGGCTTTGCAAGACTCCTGGGGAACCCCGGCTTACTTGAGTGGTGTGTTAAACTGAAAACATCCTAATTACCTCGTTTTCAAATATTTCAGACCTGACGTATTGATGCACCACAAGGTTAATTGTTCTTCTTACTCAATTAGTAGGAACCTTATGCTCTTTATTACATTAAAGTAAGCCATTATCACTTTCTACATTTTATATCTGGGGTTCAATAAGGACAAAACTTTTATCTCAGCTCTGCAAACATTAACTGGTTTCTGTCTGAACACCCTTTTGTTGACAAACCCCCAAATCTCAGTATCTTGTCCATGTACTTTGCTCTGTGATTCCAAAATGGGATTCTTCAGTAGGATTTATGTACATTTTCGAGGTGTCCTGCTTCAGTTCTTTTTGGAAGCTTTCATATTTCCACAAATTCTTCCTCTCTACAGTTGCTGGCTTAGTTGGCTGTGAAAAGGTAATTTTTACCCAGTAGATCAGGGATAGAGCTTATTAAAGATCTTTCTAGCATATGTCAGACTCTACCTTTTTCCAGAACTGTGGTTTTCATGGAACACATATTTTATTTATTTTATTTTGTTGTGATTGCTCAGATTTGTTGACTATATCAAAGGGAATGTTTCAGATATATTGGAAAATAGCATTACAAGTTTTTGTTTTGAAACAACCTTTCAGTGGGAAAGTATTCCATATTGAAAAAAGTCATATTTAACATGAAACATTTTGATTTAATTGAAAACATTTTGGGTAACTTTTTTAAAAAAATCAAAATTGTTCTTTTGCTGGTTTTTGGAACAGGTCTACAGAACAAACTTGCAAATTAATTTTTTTCCCCCTGGAAATAGAAATTCCCTTTCCTTCTCAAATTTAGTCAGAACCACTCAGTTGGCAGGTTTCCACCTTGGCTCTGCCGGTCCCAGTGGGGTGTATGATCTCCTCTGAAGGGTCTGCATGAGACAGCTCATAAAAACTGGGCTGTCACTGACAGGCTGAAATTCATTATCCCACTGGCTGTTCCTCAGCTGCAAACCTGAGGCTTGTAGGTTGGAAAAAACAGGAATTTCCAAGCTCCCAAGGCAACAATTTCTGATGATATGCTCCTATGAGCATTAGTAGGTGCTGGAAGAAATAATTTATAGGTAAATGGTGGTTGCTGTTGAAAGTCTTTTGATGCTGCACACTTATTACTATCAGTTTCTGCTTTTTGTTATTGTTTGTTTGGTGTTGGGAGGATTTATGTCATTTCAAATCATCCTGAGGTAGCTGATAATGTTTTTGTTTAAGTAGGTTAACTTGTCTAAATAATGAAATACTTGCAGATGCTTTGACCCAAACTCAATTGAACACAGATGGGCTGTCTGTGATGAAAGAGGGAATCAATAGGAGATTCCAGCCTGAATAAGTCAGTGAGTCAGATTTCATCTTCCTGATGCTGCACATCTCTGATCTTTATCACTTCTGAAATAAAGTTATGCTCAGTTCACATCCTAAAGAAAAGAAACATATTTTCCCTGTCCACCTGCTCAGCAGAGGTCACCCCGTGCTGCTGTCTGAGTGCCTTCCAAGTGGTACTGGGTCACAGACATCACTGGAATAGCTGTCTCTTTGCATGTTCGTCCCCTGCACATCGTGTGTTCATCAGCCTTTGAGTTTGCTGTTAGGGAAGAGAAGAATTGTCAAATCCAAATTCATTATAATTCTGAGGGACTGAAAACGTCTTCCTACAGCAGGGCAGCTGTGAGGGGATGGGATCTGGCCAGCAGAGCTCACCTGGCAGCTGGTTCAGAGTGGAACAAAATGTGTGTTTTTGGGTTTGTCTCATGATAAATACTCAGGACAACAGTTCCTCTGCTGGGATGTTACTGCAGTGGGAGCAAGTCCCCAGCCTTGGGGCATTCCTGCTCCAGGGGTTCCCACCTGTTCTGCCAGGTGAGCTGTGCTGAAGTCAGGGCCAAGCTGTGATCTTCCCCTGAGTTACCAGAGTGGGTTTCAGGCTCTGAACAGCAAGTTCTCCATTGCTGTCTGTTTCCACACTCCACCGATGTTCTGTAGACACTCTTCATGCTCTTGTACTTAAATTGGAAGCCCTGATCCTCTTCAGACAACTTTAGGAAGAAAGTGTTTTGTTCTGTAGCTTCAAATCAACTCTTGTTAGTGTGTTACTGAGCAGTCTCCTTGATTGTGTTATTCTGTTTGGGAAGAACACCTCTGATTCTGCCTGCAGTGAATGTGTTTGTGCCTTCTAATTTTCACTGTCGTTTTATCTGAGCCACTTATCCCTTCAGTCAGCCTGGATGCCCCTGGAAACAGAAGAGAAAAGCTCCAGAAAGGTTTGATACTCCATCAGTCCCACAATTGGAAACATTTTTTCGGGGCTTCTCCCTACTGTTGTAGGGTCAAAGACTGGTGATGTAAATCAGAACTGATTGGAAGCAACTAGAACCTTGGTTAGGGCAAGGAGTGGCCTTAAGAACCAGGCACACAGACTTCCCTGAACCCAGGGAAGCTCCTAAATAGGAGAGCATGAAACCCTGCATTTTCACCTTTGCCTTTTCTATATATCTGGGTATGCCATGCTAAAAAAAGAAATACAATTGTCAGAACAATAAGTATCCTTCCAAAGTATTTTATTTCACCTGAGATTCTCAAAGCCTCTCTTGGACCAGGCCCCCCTGCCCCAGCATCAAGTACCTTGGTGTGATTCCTGTGCCTGTTTCTTCAGTGCTCAGACCACCCAAATACTGCAGTGCAGCATTTCCATGCCTGATCCACTGCAATCCACTAGCAGTGCTCCTGGTGCTTTCTACCAACCACCTGTGTGGAGCCAAGGAGAACACCCCTCCCTCCCCGTGGCTTTCTCTCGGGCTGTGCTTCGCCCAAGAAGCGATTTGTAATTGGTAAGGTGAAGACTAAGAGGAGTTCAGTCCCCACTTTGGTATGATAAGGCAACTAACAACGCAAAACTAGTTTATAATGCAAGCCACAGCCTTTAGAACTGCTCTAGACCTTTCATAATCACCAGGAGAGCCCTGGTGGTGTTGCTGGCTCGGTGCATTCCTGTCAGACCTGGTCAGCAGGGGCTCTCCGGAGCAAGGCAATGGCCACCCCAGGCTGTGTGTGCTCTGCATCTTCTCCTCCCCTCGGGGTATTTGCATTCCTCTGTGTAACTCGGCTGTCCCAATATTTTTCTGAGGTAATTTCAAATGCAGCCGAGTCTCTACAATACAGATTGCAAGGAAATTCTCTTTCATGTCTGTGGTGTGGAGGCTTGCTATTATCCTGTAACATCTTATTTATGTGTTTCATGTGCTGTTTCTAAAGGGCTGTCAAATAACTGTCAATTATTTATTCACATCAGGTGGAGCACATGTAGAGGAATTGCCATATCCAAAGTTAAAGAGCACTATCTTCAAACTTTGTAGAAAAGAAATAATTCAAATTTTAATAATCTTACTTTTCACTTGTGTTTTTTTCCCTTTTCTAAGCTTTTTAGCGTGGGTTGATTACCATACACATTGCTGCAGGTGATTTTGTTTGAAGGTGGTTGAGTGAAAAATAAAGATTAATCTTGACTGAATTTTTAATCACGTTTGTAAATGAGTTGCAGCAACCAAATATCAGCTGGTGTGGAAATGCAGTTATTAAGAACATATGGAATTGGGAACATTCAGAATTGAAACTGAGCCACTTGGTAACTTTATCAGTTTAAGAAGCTCCTTGCTCTGTAAAATTATTCATTTGGTAACTGGTGGGGCTGTCTTTAAGTACCCAGCACCGGGGAAAGTTTCTGTACAGCAGTGTGTGATGATGGCAGTGAGCAGGGTGTGGGAGAGAGGGCAGCCCTGGTGGCTTTCAAACCTCTGTTCTTTCATGTGTTCTGCAGTAGCAAATTCCTTGTTCCTGTGCTGCAGCTTATTTTTATGTAAAATAGAGAGGGAGACACTGATAGGTGTCATGTGATGCTTGGATAATGTCCTAGTGGAGGACCCAAAGCTGGTGTGAGGATGTATTTGAAAGGACTGAATGAAGTGGAACCATGGGCAGCTGGGCTGATGTGTGTGGCAGGAGGCTGTGCTTTTGGCAATCCTTCAAATCCCTCACTGCAAAGAGACAGGACTGGTGTTCCTGAAGGTCCAAGGGGACAGATTTGTGTCCTACCTGTCATCCCTCCTAGGAGCTGCCTCGTTCCCTCTCCTGTTGTACTGGATCTAACACTGTTCCTTGGGCACGTGAAGTGCCACTGACTCACCTCAGCCATTACTGCCTGCCCACAGAAGTGCCACTCCTGTTAATCCTTTGGAAGTAAAAAGATCCCAAGTGCTTCCCTGGGTTGTAGCACAGTTCCTCTGAACATTTGGCAGAAACATGGCCTGAGGGAGGTCCTTTTGGGACATTTTAACTTTTGTTGATATTACTGAGCCACTTTATACAGAAGAGCTAATGGTTTGGGGAATTCTTGAGGATACTTTGGGTCAGATGCTGCTCCTATTGAAATTAGTGTGATGGTGATTAGTGATTCAAGGGAAGCTCAGTATTTTTATTAACAATTCCTACCTCTAAATTTTGAGTCATTGTAGTTTGCTCAAATTAACATATACCATCAACCCACAGCTTTCATCTGTTTTCTCAGAGTACCTTGGGTAAAATGTCTGAGTCCATTTGGTTTCCTATAAGACAAATCCCACTGACTGAAGCTGAATCTCATTTTCTCTGTTCCATCCTTCCTTAGAAGGTTGTAAATCATTTGAACCAGAAAAAAATAATCTTCCTGTGGCAGTTTCTCTTTTCCTGAACCACGTGGGACTGACCATGGACAGCAATAGACCATTTCAGTCAGTCTGTGATGAGAATTCCCATCTTCTGTCTCTCCAGACTTCTGAGGGGCACCTTATTTGGGATTGAGTTGTTTTAGGGATTTGATTTTTGTTTTGTTTGGGCTTTTTTGCCTTTTGCTCCACTCCCCAGCCTAAGGGAAGCATTTTGGGGATCTTTTCTGTTTTCACTTGAAAATCACCAAATAACCTTGCAGCGTTCATCACTTTCCCTGTATTATCGTTGTAGACAGTGCTAAGATTCTAGCTGATTGAGTTTATTGATTTCTGAGTGATCTCTTGAGTGCTGTTTCACATTCATGATCTGTCAGCGTTGTGTAGACAGCCTGTGTTAGAGAATTTAGTATTTGTTATACGTAAAACTACTGCTCTCCAAACTTCCCATTTCAGGGCATTGAATGGATGCAGAAACACAAGGGACAACTTGCACAGTCTCTGCAAACCACTTTGTATTTGAATATTTCAGAAATTAAAAGAAAATACAATTAAGAATATTTGAAAAAGTGTATTCAGGGCAGATTTCTTATTTTCTGTAGTAACTAAGTCAAGCCTAAGAGCACAGCCACATACTAATTTGAACAATCAGGGGAGGAAGGGAAACAGAACAGGCTGTCCTTAATTCTCTGTGTAGGTCACATTTTTTCATTATTTGGTATTTATAACAAATAGTTTTTATATTTTCTGCACCAATATTTTCTAGTTAATGATGGTGCTTGAACTCATTTCTGAGCTTTGTACTAACTCCACAAAACTACTGCAAACCTTGACCTGCTTTGTTCCTCTCCAAAGCTCAGCAATAAGGTTTTATGAGAAGTATTTGGAAGTGTCACTGTGATATTCAGGCCTTCCCATCTTCCTTATGCCCTAGAGCAATGCTGCTGCTCACCAGGATGCCTTTCCCTTTCCACTTGTCCCTGAGCTGTTTTAGGCAACAGCCAGGTAGTGCTTTTCTCTGACAAAATGCCTCAAAGGACTTGCCCTGAGTTGTAATGTTGCACTTGCTCTAAAAGGATGCTCTTACAATGCAGTGACCAACATGATTTATGCAAGCAACTCAGAACTACGTTCTGCATCACCTTCCTACTGCTTTTCCACAGGCCTCACATTATCAAGTCAAAGCATGTCAGCCAATGCTGTGTCTATCAGCATGATGCACATTAAACTTGCCCCATTGGGTCATTTCATAAAGCAAGTGTTAAAAATGCCAGGGAACTGCACTTTTGTTTGAAATCAATGGAATTGAGCAATCTTAAAAAAAAAGGGGGGGAGGCAAGTTTTAATCCTTAACATCACGGATAGTTTGCATGTTCTTCAGTGGGACTCCTGGGGACACATGATAGGTTTGTATCAGTGAGCACTTGCCCATCCTGGACTCTTTAGAAGGCTTATGCCATTCATTTTCCCATTGCTTAGTTGATTACAATGATCACTAGGAGCAATGTTTTACAGGGGGAGGAATGGGGAGTTGTGTTAGACCTCTGGCTAAACATTCTTCAGGGCAAAAAACTCAGATTATCCACTTTGAATAAGCAGAGAGCAATCACAGAAATCTATGAAAGTAATTTTCTCACATATTGAGGATTTTTTCTTTTTTCCCTTATCAAGTATTTTTCCCTGCTTATCCTTGGCTGACAGCTTCAGTCTCTCACATGATGTAAACAGCAGCAAGCCAACCAAGAGCTACATCCATCTTGTCTGTCATTAACTTTCCACTTTCCCATCTGCCATCAAACTGGGCTGTGGATCCTGGAAATATCAGTCTGATCTGTCAGCAGCTTCCCTCTGTTTCTCTAAGTCACTCAGTCCAATCACAGACTGCTATTTTTTTGTTCTCAAAGAAGGATGTTTTTCTTGTGTTCTTCTATGAAATCTCCTACCTGTCTGCTGTGACTCTTTTTTCCCTTGCTATGGCTGTGTTGCAATTAGTGAGGACTCAGCTTTGAAGAGCTGGCTCACGTTCCCCAGAGTTCAGAGGTCCATCTGTCTTTAGTACGAGCCATAGCCCCGTGACCTGACCCGCAGGGGACTGTGACAAACCACTTACACAACCGTGGTTTTCACATCTACTGGCTTGGTTTCTAATGTTATTCCCTCATTTCAGAGTATGCTGATTGCTTAACTCAATTTGATTTTCACTGGCGGTTGGTGAAATTTAATATATTTATTAGCTCCTTATAGTATTTAGTAACGTTCTTCTCTAAAAGCAATGACTGAGAACCTTAATTTTAATATAATTGTATAAAGCAAAATTAAAAAGCTGGGGCAGTTTACATTTCTGTTCTTTTAAGTGATTTCTTTTACTAGTTACTGAATGAAGGTTAAAATAACATTTCAAGATGACAGAAGTGAATCCCCTACAAAAATACGATGGAAGGTGACTGTAAGTTGTGGTGTGATAAAAGACCCAGGGCACTGCTAGTGCATAACAAGCTTTGTGAGAGACGGGAGCGAGGTCAAAGGCAGACCCACCAGTGATTAAGATGTATTGCCACAGAAACAGGAAATCTTTTGGGAAACATGCAAGCTTGAACCAAATGCCAATAAATGTAACAAAAAGCAGACAAGATGTGTGTTAGAGATGAACAAGCGGAATCCATGGGCTCGGAAGGTGTGAGAGGAGTGTCTGGGAAAAGAGGTTTCTGGTGAGAGAGTGGTAGACCCTTATCCAGCAGGGTGAGAAGAAGCAATGTTGGTCAACACAAATACTGCAACTAGAAAAGAACATTCCTAGAATCCAATTCTGTCTCGAAGGGCACTTGTGCCATTTCCTTATGGCTCTGGTTGGTTTGCTGCTGCAAAATGCTGCTTGATGGCTCCAATGTAGTTGTCGGGTGCAAGGAGAGATGAGTGAATGAGGATAATCTTTATGTTCTTTCTCCTTCACAACGTAACATATGTGGTGACGTGGCTTAAGAACAGGTTGCTAAACTTACTATTTAGGGGGACATTTAAGGTAGAGAGTAATGAGCAGATGAACATTAACCTCCCAACTTCACCAAAACTCTGCTTTAAACTACCTGTACTTTGCTCTGCTGCTGGGGAAGAAAGGAGACGTTCAGAGTGGCCTGCATAAACCTTTCCAAGGGAAAAATAATTCTTTCAAAAACAAAAAGCCCTCCCTACCTGAAAGTCTCCAAATACCAGCTGGCTGTATTCTCATTAAGTCCACAGTGAGAAAACTGCTGTCCACTGCAGATAGTCAAACAGGCAGAACACCTTCCTGCAGAGGGGAAGGGTTAACTGTGGAGACAGGCCATTGCACACAGCCTTTTGTCCTTGAACTGCCTCTCACAGTTATTCCAAGCTCAGCTGAGTCTGAGCTTCATGCATTAAATAGCCTAGAGCCATGCCCAAAGTTTCCTGGCTCGACACTCATCTCTGTGTGCCTTTTGCTGGCACCAAACTAGTTGGAAGCATTGGTTTCTAATATCTAAGTAGCATGTAAAATTGAGTGCATGTCTGAAGTCTAGGGAGTGGAAGGGAGGAAGACACTGGCAGTGCAAAGCACATGGGATTTTTTCTACTTTAGATTCTCCTTATCCCCATTGATATCCCTGGAGAAGCACAGTCACCTGGATTGAAGACAGTAATAGCACAGTGAGCTACTTCCTTGTGTCTCTTCTGTCCTGTTTGCTGTGTTTGATATTATACTGAGACTGAAAATTCTCAGGGGTGGGATTCTGTCATAACAGCACAGTCACTCTGGCAAGGGAAATGCGGCCTTTAGAAGCCAGTCAATAAAATTCAAATCACAGCAGCACTAAAAAATGTTTTTCTCAGGTAACTCGTGCAGTCCACACTCAGCATAGCATTATAAACACATCCTATTTGCTGGGTTTGGTTTTATTAATGAAGTAATGAACAAGGTTAGAACATTCAGCTCCAATTTTCTCCTCAAATTCACCTTATGGTTCTTCCAGCTGCTCCCACCGCTACATCAGCTTCCATGAGATGGGATAAGAGCCCATTGGCACCATGCCCTGCCTTCCCATCACCTTGGACACAACCACTGGCCTAAGCTCTTTCAGAGAAACATTGGTAGTTATTGAAAAAGGATGGAATTCTCTAACTCCATGGGCTTTGTGCTTTGCAGTCTGGTGAGCCACCTATAAGCAAAAGATACATCCTTTTTTGTCATCAGGGCTCAGTACTTCTAATAACTGTTCTTTGCATCCACAGTGAAGTCCTGTCATTGCAGAAGAAATGTTACTTTTCAGACCAATTTAAAAACCAGAGAAGGAATTGGAACTTTTTAATAGTTTCATCCCTACTCAATTCTATAAGGAATTGAGCTGACTTAAATGGTTTTAAAGACTTTGACTATTCATGAGTTCTCTAATTTGTAGCTTTGTCAATGTATTTAATCTGTAAAATATCTGAATGCAAATCTGATCTGTCAGGGACCAGAATTTCGGGCAAAAGAGGGAAACTGTGAGTGCAGTCAGTCTTTACCTTCCTGTGAAGGGATCCATGGGACAGCCCAGACTGCCCCTCTGAAATCCCTGGGCTCCTGTAATGCTGCTGTTCAGCCCTGCTGACAGTGCTTACCCTGGGGAGCTGTTTGGAATGTCATCAGTGCCTGTCCAAGGGGGTTTATGGCATTCCATGGGTTTAGGGGAAATGTAGATATGGCAAACAAACTCCTGCCCTGTGTTTATAACAACATTGTATTTTAGATTTTGCATTTTATTTAGAAGTAAAATCAGCTGAGCATTTGAATGCATTTTAACTAGTATTTTTTTGTGTGTGAATATGATGAACAGGTAAAGATCTTCTTTTTCCTGCATAGCCATATTTAAGGAGGCTTTCTCCTTACAAGTGGCACTTTTCAAACAGCTGCAATGCTGCCAGCTGTGTTATTACTGTGCTTTTATGTAAACACAACCTAGTGCTTAAAACTTGTACTCTTCTTTCATTCTGGCAGAAGTTGTTTTCTTCACACTCTTTTCATTATTTTTAAGCCATTGAACTCTCATTCCTACAAATTCTAAAACCGCACAGAGGCCAAGCAAAGCAAGAGTGCTGATTTGCCATTGGCACTGGGAAGGGTGAGTGTTTTCATCGGTACTGGATTCATGGCACAAAGTCAATAATAAAGCAATATTTATAGAACTTGGAGATGATTGTAAACATACTTCAAAAAAATTCTCTTCAGCAGCACTGAAAATGTAATAATCAGTGATCACAAGTGCTTGAGTTATTTTTTTCTGTTCTAGCAGCCAGGCACTCTTATAGTACTGTTCTTGCTGTTTCCACTCCTATATTAATATAATTTTGCTGCAAACAATAAACATAGCAGGAAACCAATTAATCAGGCATGTTGGTAAAGTGCAGCCTCCAACAGTTAGCAGTGCTCAAGACAAGGTTCAACTTAGCTCTGAACCTTTGAAATAGCAACTATGATGCATGTTTAGTGCTTCTGCATCTTATACACGTTCTTTTTTTAATGAAAGTGTTCCAGTAAAGGATGATCTGTGTGGTCTTCTGGGGCACAAAAACTACAGCTTTGTTTGTTCAGTGCCTATTCACATCCATCACCACAACTTTAAGGTGATGCTGTATTGGAACTAATACTTAGTTTAACTCCTGTAGAACTGGCTCAGTGGCCAGACAAGAGCAATTTTGCTACTAAGAGCCCATAGCTTAACAGAGAAGGCTGAGACCAGTTTGCTGCACCCCAGAGCACCCAGCACCAAAGAGGAGCTGTTTGCATAACACCAGAGACTCTTCTGGAATGCATACTACAAATGTGTATGGATATGGCTGTATCTGTTCTACCCAGCAGCAAAACCTCCAGCTTTGCAGTGAGGAAAGGACTCAGGCAATTGGAGAGGCATGGAGCTGGGGCTGGCTTGAGCTAGTCTCCCTCCCTCAGTCAGGAATTTAGTCAGAAAGGGTAAGAAGTGGTAAGATTAGGATTTTTACCTGAAACTGGAGCCTCAGTGTGAGGGAGACAGCATTGTTGTGCCCTCCCACGGAGAGGTGCTGTGAGCTGAGTCCCCAGTAAAACTCTCTGCTCCATCATGGATAAGAGACTCAGGTAATGGCAAGTCCAGGTAAATGAGACATCATCTGAACTATCCACGCAGAATGGGGGGCATATTTGTCCTGCCCATGGAAATACAGCCACAGCCACCAAGAGAACAAAAAACTGCTACTGTGTTTTGGTTGGATTTGTTTCTTCAAGATATACTCACTTCCTGTAGAAGACCTGATATAGTGTAGCTGTCTATGTGTGGAATCCTTTATGAGTAGGGTCAATATGTATAGAATCAGTTTAGTAGTAAATATGATTCACCTAGAAGTGAGAAATAGCTTAATTTAGCCCAGTATTTTGACTCTGCCAGAGACTTACTGTCAATGGTGAGGGATGAGAGATGTACAAGATCCTCACAATAGCTATTGATTCCTCTTTAGCTTGGGAATCACTTTGTTCTGCTCATTAGAGTTTATGAAGCAGTTTCATATTTTTTGTAAATGTGCACATTGCTATGGGGGTGTGAGTCACCAATTCTGCACACACATGTTAGTTTAAACATGGAAATAATCCTGCTGAAAGGAGTGAGTCCAGTCAAGCCCTGCAGTGAAGCAAGGAATATTGCAAGGTCATGGCTTTAGTCAAGGATGTCCCAGTAATGGAAGGGCTGGATTTGGCTTGTAGGGCAGTTTTTCTTGGCCTCTAGAAATGCTATCTGACTGGTTGGAAGGCAAACAGCACTGAGGATTTTGCTCTGCATGCAAAAGCAGATAATGCCTAGCAGGATGTTAAATGCTGTTCCTTAGTACCATGCTGCTGCTTGTTTCCTTTCTCTCCTTTTAAACTTGTGAAACTCCAAGTAAAATTTTGTCCTTTATATAAATCTTGTGCTTAACAAAATCACAAAGCAGCATTAACAAAAGGCAGCAGTAATTGCAGCATATCCTCACTAATTGATAGGTGCAGTTACAATATACTGTACAGAGCGAAGCTGTGTCGGAGCTACAGAATTTCTTCTTGCCATTAGCTGTCTATTACATGCAAATAAAATTCCACCACAACAGTGCTCATGCTGGAAACTCAAATGTGGGGAAGACTGGAAATGCTGACAACATGTCAGCCAGTCCTTCCTCCCACCCTCAGTCTTTTGGCCTCCATCTCTGTCGCCTCGGCCAGTGAGTCTGTGCTTTCACTGATTGTGTGGACAGGTACTCAGATATGAAAAAGAATAAGAAAATAAGTTTTTTCACTTGTCATGGTGGAAGGAGATGGCTGGTTGTGTGACTGGGCTAAATCTGTCCACCTGCTGCAGACAAGACCTCTAGAAACTTAAAAAGGGCTGAGCATCAGGAAGAAATTATACAGATCCCTGGACCACCCCAAGATCTGCCCCCAAATAAAGCAGGTCACGTTCAGAAAGCAAACCTGCTGGTTTTGTGGAGGTGCCCTGAAAATGCAGCCCCCCTTTCTGCTCTGCCTCACTACCAGGATTTGGTCTTGGGTTAAATCTTAGGTTGCCTTCAGCTTTTCTGGTTCAGCAGCTTCATTAGAGCCTGCCATTAAATTATGGGAGAACCATTTGGGGAGTCAGTGCTGGCTCAGTTATAGTGGGTGGCAGAAAAGCTTTGGATAGTTCTTCTTTATTTGTAGGGCAAGATGCTCTACTACCATAAATCTCTGTAACTCCATGATACCCAGGAAGAAATTGATTTATACAGAGTAGAATCCAGCCTTATATCTTTGGGAGTTTGACTCATACTTGTTAATACATTTGAGGTATCTTTCCTTGGCCATTTTAGAGGAAAACCCCTGAAAAACAAAGACAGCTTTTCAGAGGCAACAGATGACAGAATAAAGCACTAATAATTTTTAAAAAGCCATTAAATGTGGGGTTTTTTTTAAAAAGGGCAATAACTGTAGTGAACAGATCAGTACTCTGTGGAGATCATTCACATTTGGCAGCAAAGGTCAGAATGGGGTCACATAGCAGTTCTCTCACCTGGGTGTTCAGGTTAAAAAGATGTTTTATGAGAAGTCCTCCTCTGTTATCAGCCTCTTAGAGGCGGCTGCTGCTGCAGAGTGCTTTGCTCCTTTGCTATTACATGGCAGTTTTCCAAAGGCAGGGGATAGCCTGGTGCTTAATTTACTGCAGGTTTTGCCGTTTATGCAGAAGCCAAATGTTTGGTGTTGTTTGGAGGAGAACATCAATAACATCAAAGTGGTTTAATGAAAATCAACATCTGCAAGGCTCAGCCTAAGTGTGGAGATCACTTCCCCCCCCCCTCTTCCTCTCTATTAAAATAATATATCTGTTTTGATACTTAGCTATCTTACTGTGTTTAGCTTTCTCTCCTGGGTTCCAAAATCTTCCTCTGTGTGTACTTGACCCTAATGAAGAAAGATGTTTGAGTGCATTGTTTGTTCTGGTGCAGAGACAGGATTAGGTCTGTCCCTCTGGCCTTGCCTGAGGGATGAAAGAGTGTCTGTAGGATGTTCTACACCAGTTCTCTCTGTCCCTCAGTGGTTTATATGATGATACTTAGCCTGGCCAGAGATGCCAAACCCTGCCTGCAGCTGTACCCTCTGTTCAGGGCTAGGGCAGAATTTGGCTAAGCTTTTGTCTACTTAAAGTTTGGTCCCTGACCTAACACACAGTTTCTGGTCCATGAAGTAGTGATATACTTGAACCTCTTTTAGTTTTTTTTATCAAACTATGGGGTTTCTGAATTCAGCTTTTAACACCTGATAAAGCAGCTCTCAGGAGCCAAAGCTAAGCTGCCTCTTGACTTCAGAGGGTGTCTATCAGATCTTCATTTTCTGCTGTTTTTTGGGAGAAAACTCTTAATTACTGAACACAGGAAAATATTTTAAAAACAATTGGAAAATAAAACCCAAAGTTTGTAATATATTTAGATCTGAAGTCTAAGTCCTTGCAATAAAATACACTGACATATTCTAACATTTTTAATAACATTTTGTGTTGGGGTGAGAAGTTTTGACTTCACTAATGCTGACATTCTCATTATGCCTCCCTGTGTTTTATCTTAATCACTTGGGGTATCATAATGCTGATTAATTTGTCTCCTGGAGGATCTCTTTTATATTAAAGTACTGTCTGGTTTTTCTTTTTTCCAAGCACTGCACAAAGAAACAAAAACTAATTAATTGCATTAATAACATTTTTTAAGTTCCTGTACTTTATCTCACACTCAGCCTTTGCCATCAAGTCTGCTGCATAATGTGCTGCTGGGATTTTAAACTGATAATAATCCACGTATTTTGGAAGTGGGCTTCCCTATTCTGCCTCTGCCTGTAATGCACATTTAGATTTTGCAGTCCATGATCAAATTCACAATAAAACTGAGTTCTCAGCATGATTCATGTGAATGCACTGCTCGGCTGGGCTGACGCAGGGGGTGCAACAGAAGCATTGTGCTCCCTGTGGCCGTGCTTTGTGCTTATTGTGGAGCAGGTTAATTCATGATGGACAAAATCCTGAGCTGAGATCCCAGCTGGACCAAGATCACCTCGGGACAGTGGTGGAAACACTTTTTCCACCAGGTGTCTCTTCATACAAGTAGTCTTAAAGGGAGCTGCTTGTAGCTGGGTGAGCATAAATCCACAGGAATAGAGTATTCCATCTGGGATCAGAGCACAGAACTCCAGATTTACCCTGAGTCGAAGTGTTTAACAGTTACAAGTTACTTTGTGTGCGACTGGAGTGTAAACCTGCCCATCTCAAAATTGTACAAAACAGTTGAAAGCAAGCAAATCCTAATCCCTTTTCACTTCCTATAAAATAAGACAAGTTAATGCCTTAGGCCTGTCAGCAGCACAGAAAGAGAAAAGGAAACTCTTTTGCCATAATTGAGGTTTCCTTCACTAGCGGCCATTGGGAAGTGGAAGGAGCTTTGTGAGCATCAGAGCATAATGCTACCCATTGGGTGTCAGCCTTGGACGATTAGCAAGCAGAAGTGATCACCAGAAGGCAAGGAGAGAAAAGAGATTAAAAAGAATTAAATGAGGCAAAAGAAATTCAATAATTTCCATATGTAAGGAAAGGATATAATAAGACAGTGATGCACTGCAGATTTATCTCTGGAGTAAAATCAGTCTTTATAAGCATACAATGCCTTCCTTTACCATCCTGTGGTATCCTTCACTCCACGGACCTCAATCACACAATTCAGGGGTAAATTTGTGACATCAGGCTGTAAAAAGAGTGGCATTCACATTGCTGCTAAACAGAGGTAATTTATCTTCATACAAGTGGTTAGTGGCCCTTAAAGAATTTTCTATTAGTGACAAATCCCATGTATAAAAAGATGAAATTGTGCATAGAGTAATGGCCAACCAGTTATCTCTTTGCAAGGAGAACAGCAGCTAGTGACTGTGGTATCATGGGAAGGGATCAGCCTTCCTATAGGCAGCCAGTTTAAAAAATAAACCCAAACCCCCAAAATGATAGGTAAATAACACCAATATTAATGTAATTCAACAGCTGCTCACTTTTCCTTGATCAGTGAGGCAAAAAGGCTTCTGCTCTGGAGATTTCAATGTCCCCGGGGTGTTTGAGTATTCCACTCTCACGCTGCAATCACAAGCAGCAAAGCCAAGAGAAAGGAACATTCTCCTGCAGTCTAATATGATATAGTTCCCTATCTCTCAGCTGTGCTGCTGGAGATCGTGGCATGAAGAATTGTGGACTGATGGATGGAGAAACAATCCATTAAAAGAGCAGGACTCTCTTTGTCAGAGCGCTGTCTGGAGATCTTTCATCAAGGTGTAGCATAGCTCTGCATCCAGAGAGAGTGGGTGGTGGATAACGTGGACATGCAGTAAGAAAAAATGAAGCAGGAAAAGAAAAGATCAGGAATAAACATTTTGCAGTGGAGCACATGCTGCTTCCAGACAGACCAGCAGCATTCCTGAATCCCAGGAATGGTGCCTGGCTCTCTGAAGCCAAGTGCATCCAGTCCAAACTGGCCGTGGCTTTCAGGTTTGTTTCATTTTTTTTTCTTAGGGGAATGGAATAAATTAGTGGAAATGCCTGAAAATCGGATTGGAGCAGCAGCATTGGCATTTGATTCGAACACATTACAGGGATGAGATGTTGGGTTGTTGGGGGGGGATTTTTTACATTTCCACAGGACATGTTGCTAAATAGCCTGGCCATGAGAACAAAGCAGCTGCAAAATAAATGAGGCAGAGATAAAGCTAAAACCTGGCCTTGCCTGGGAGAGAAGTGCAAAGACATCTTGCCAAGACCAGGCACAGAGGAAGGAGGACTGAAGACCTAAATAAAGAGACTTGGAAAGAAGAATTTCTTTGGGATACAGTGAAGATGCAAAGATTGTTGTAGAGAGACACATAGGTGTGGGGAAAAGAGACAGAGGCAAATGTTCTGTACCAGAACCCAGTTGGTCCAACTGTGGAAGAGGCTGAAAACAAGCTTAGAGAGAGTTGTCAAATCCCAGGTTTCGACACCTTCAAGAGTAGAAATTGAATTGCTAAAAATCATATAAACCATAAATACCTATTATTAGTTTCATGCACAGGTTACAGGTTACCTGTAAAAAGGGAAAAAAAACCCAAGAGGTTTAACTCTGGAGCTCCCAGTAGCCTTTTCCCCATTGATAAGACAGGATTGTCTGTATTAACTGCTGGCTCCCTCTAGTATGCAACATTAGAGAAAACTGTGATAATATAAGCTTAATTACTTCTTTCTTTAAGCCACAGTTTTCAAAGAGATTTTTGAAAGCTTCATTTTGAACCAAAAAAGGAATTTGAACTTCTTTTTTAGGTTTCAAGTAGGAAAAGAATACTGCAAAGAGATTATTTCAAGAGTAAAGAATAATTACAGCTGGTTTAATATGTAAGGTGTGATGCCATATACAGTGCTAAACCAAATCAACACTGTCCACATCATAAAATCATCAGGGCTTATAGAAATGTCCTAGTAACCAGCAGCCAGGGAGCCACAGAAATCTGAAACTATGGCAACTCTGTGTAGGAAGAGAGAGAGATTAAAAACAATAGCCCCTAAATCTCTGTATCAGCTTGGGCCCTCATTTTCTCAGCAGCTTAAACCTTTTCAGCTTCCCAAGTAGAATTCTTTTCCTGCAGCTTTCAGAACAGCTGTCCATGCAGTTATTTTGAGGAAAACTTAGTGGTTTCCAACAACACGCTTGCCTGGGAGGGCAGCTCTGGCAGCGTGCTCTTGTATGCTCTGAATTGTGAAATGAAGAGACAAAGAGTAATTTTGCTGAAAGCATAACAAATGCAGAGGGGAAAACAAGAGGGAAACTATCATCCTCTCCTCTTCTAGGACATTCCCAGTCCTTGGTGTTTCAGGAGGATTGGGTTTGCAGTTGGTGGGACTGGTTTGCACCGCTGAGGTGGCTCTGTCCCGTGGCAGGGGGCAGCAGAGGAGTGAGATGTGGGGTGACAATTCAAACCCACTCAAAACTTTCCGTGCCCTATTGTTCTTTTCTCCCCTGACTCCATTTCAGCAGCTTGTGTTGTAGTTTAATCCAGCTCCTGCACAGAATCCCAACTAGGGGGGTTTCTCTTGTTTGACAGCAATTTAAGGCAGCCATAGATGTTTGGCTCCGTGTCTATCTAAAGGGCACGTGGATGTGTGTTGCAGGCTCAGCTGGGAGGATTTGCGGTACATTCAGATAGAGCAGTGTGTGTCTAATGGAGAGCCTGCTGTACTTGTGTTAGTCCAACCACTGGCCAGCATCCTTTTGGGGGTCACTAAAATATTCTCTTTTTAATTGTTTTGGGGTTTTTTTTGCATAGTTAACACTTCTCTTTAATGATATATTCTCTTCAAATTGTTCATCTACTTTCTACAGCCATTTTGAGTCTGGATTTGGTGAATAGAAACTGCATCTTGTTTCAGAGGAGAGATAGTTTTAGATACTCTGTGTTGCAGGATGCAAACTCCATGTGTATTTGTTGGATGCCTTTCACCAGCACTGCTGCCATTTGCACATACGACCTCACATCAGGGAGCTAAAGAATGCCCCCGTGGCCGGAAAGTAAAGACACATATGAATGTCTGATCATGCTTTTGGGAAGTATGGCCTCATTTTTTTGTAGAGTATTTTGATGTTCCTTTTCATGTGTGGAATGGCATTGCTATACCTTCTGTACCTATCCAGAAAACTAAATTCTAACCTCTTTGAAGGTGCTGGTCAATGATGCCCCCACATTCTCTTTAAACATCACAGTGCAGCAGCAGCAACAATGTGCTCAAACTCAGAAAGAAGCCGCTAGAAACTCTGCAAAAGAGCATTTGGCTGATGTGGTCTTTTGTCTGAAACCCTTCTTAAAATTCTGTAGATGAAGAAGCTCTGTCTACATATCATCCCAAGCAAGGAGAATTGCCAAAAAAAGTCTGATGGTGTAGCTTATTTATCTTCTTGTTTGAAACGCTAGGGGAATTTATGTATGGCTTAGCAAGGGGCATTCCTGATCTATAGCACTTAGCTGTCAGATTCTCAGATGTGTTCAAATATCCTGTCTACTTTCCTGATAAGTTAGTGGAGCATTAATGGAGTTTTGCTAATTTTTAAGTATGACAGTTACATGAACTGTTTTGTCTATAAATTTTAAATATATGGCTTTAGAGTAACTGATGCTCTTCTAAAGAGCTTGAGTCTAGCAGCTCCACTGTGCTGGTGTCATGGCACAAGATCCAGTACTCTGTGTAATATTCTGATGTGTATAAATATCCTTCCTTATCAACACCCTCCCAGCCACGGTCATCTCTGCTTGGCTTTCCAGCAAGGAATCGAGGAGGGCAGGGAGCTGACAGCTGCTTTCCTGGAGGAGAAGCTCAGGAGTGGGAGCCTGCAGGGAAGGGAAACAGGCTCCCCTACAAAACAGGGTTTCAGTGGGTGCTCTCAAACCCCTGCAGTTATTGGGGGTGTGAGTGGTGTGGAACAAATGCCTGTGCTGGGGGCTCACCTGAGGCAGGTAAGCAAGGCTCAGGCAGCATCCCCTGTGCTGAAATGAACCATAAGAGAGTGAATATCACTGAACTCAAGACATGGTCTAAGCTTACCGTGAAAGGTGGGCAGCCAGCTGAAAAGGCATAAATCCAAGTGATGAATGTATTTGTATGTTGGAGGGAAGCAAAGCCTGGCAGAAAGACAGTCCTGCCTGTATTGGATCAGAGCGAGCAGCCACTTTGTGTGATCCATATTCATTGACAGCCTGCACACAAAAATAGCCAGGCACTCTGAGTCACTGGTTTCTGATGTTAGCCTGGAGTATTTTTCTGGGCAGGACTCAGTTGTGTAATGCATGCTTTTTGAAAAAAGTGAGCTGCTGATAACTCTGTTCAAAGACAAATGCGTTGAATCAGTGGGATTCTCTGACAGTACAGGGTTAATTCCCATATATATGAGTATGGGGAAGCCAAAGACTTATTAAACTTTAATATGTTAAAGAAACTCGAAAACAATAGCACATACTCTGTCGTGGTTTTACTTTTATTTTTAGATGATCTCTTTAACTATAGAAAAGACTCTGCTTTGAATTAACGAGACAATCCTGTGAATAGGATTTTTGGGACTTGACTATGAAAATCATGGATTTACTCTGAAAAAAGAGAGCAACTTCCAAGGCATCTTGTTTTTCTGGACACTTAACACTCCAGGCAGTGGTGTGAGACCATTATATTTTCCCATATAGATTAAAAACAAACTTCAGATGTTAACACCTTTCAGTCCTTCTCCCCCTCAGTTGTTGCTGCACTGCCCTGGAGCAGCAAAGCTCTGTAGTCAGTTAATAAGTCTCCCTTACTAAGGCAAGTACCACTTTTATTTTTAGACCATCAGAAATTGGCTGCTTTGTGCAGGTTGCCTAATGAAGGTGGAGTGCAATCCCTGATCACCTCTATTCAGGGTGTTTATATAGAGTTTAACCAGCAATAATTCAAAGACCTGCTGATATAATTAGAAAAGTACTGGCTGAGCGTAGGTGTGCTCTGCAGTTCTCAAAGATATCTAGAGCCCTCATAATCTCAGCCTACTTGGATGAAGAAAAAAGCCTTTGAGGGAAGGCATATTCACCAAGTGTACAATATAGGAGGTCTCAAGAAACTGGGTATTTTTTCACCTAAGCCTTCTACAAATCTTTTCTCCTTTGGAACATGCAGATTAAAAGAAATCTTGTTGCTAAATACTAGCCAGGTACAATGCTCTGCAATGGAACAGCCTGGCTGCTTGGAAGTCAAAATACCTTCCTCAGAAATCCCAGACTGAGACACAGCAGCAATCTCTGAGATCACTTTTCTCCTCCCTATCAAAATAAATTATAGTATTGAATCAGGTGAACATGAAAGCTCTCTAAGACACCACACGCTTTGGGAATCCTTTCTTTAAGCCTTTTTAAACCCCACTGCATCTCTTGCATTGATTTTCCCACATACATTCATACTCAGTTTTCATTTCATTTTGCTTTCACTCCAGTCAGCAAATCCCTTAATTACCTTGCTGCTTCCAGCTGCCCACAGCTGCCTCTCTCGAGTCAAAGGAGCCTGCAGCTTTGCTGTCAAGGGCCAATCTCAGACACACAAGGGAGTGCCAAAGGACAGGGTGGGCTGGGCATTGTCACCTTTGAAGCTGAACACGGAAATTCACTGAGGTGTTGACAGGAGTGCAAGCAATAACTGTGGAGCCAAAACTTTGGGGTTATTTAGATTCCCAAGGAGAGTTAGATACCCAAGAGATAACTAAGCATCTCTGCTGGTGTGTTACAGGATGTGTGTGTGTGTGGTAGGACTCACTCTGGAGTTTGGTCTAAGGGAAAGCAAAGACCATCCAGCAGGTGATTCTGCCAGTGCTGTGTTCTGTTTGTCCTGAATTTCTTGCCATTATTACTGGTTAGGCAGGCTCTGCTACACCCACCTCCACTGTGGACCAACCTCCAAGGAAGTTTGGTGAGGGAAAGACACTTTTCAGCAGGAGATGTCCACTGAAATTAATGGCAAAGTATGGTTTACTAGCCTGGCACAAATAATAGATGTGCATTTAAATCTTTGAAAGGACATATTCATAATGCAGCCTTACACATAATACAGATTTTTTTACAACAAACTTAACATAAAAACTGTCCCTGAACAGCAGCTGGGTCATTTTGGAATAGCTTTTGAAATGGAAAAGGTCGGAGAAATAACCAGCTGCTTCCTCATCCTGCCTGTGCTTTTACTCTGGGCTGAATTATTATTTCCCTAATTAATAATCTGCATGCAGATTAAAATGATTACTCTACAATATATATTGCATGACAATAAAACAGTGACAGCAAATTATGCTTCAGTGTGCGTAACAGCTTAACTCTCTAAACAGAAGATGTTTTCTAACACTCAATTCATGTCCTTCTGCTAATGATTAAACCCTCGCTGATTTTGTTTTTATTAGTCCTCAGTCATTATTGTTCTTTTATCACTATGGGGTCTTTAGAATTATCAATAATAGCTCAGAAACATGGTTGCTGCTGCATTCCCTTATTAAATCAGGTTACCTCTCTAGTTGTCAGGGACTAAAATCAACCCCCTTTGTTTTAATGTTCCCAACCCTTTAAATATTGATTATTACGACTATGTAGAGCTGCTGAAAAGTTCTTTTTGTCTAGGCTTGTTCAGAATGGCAAAACCTTCCATGACAACAGTGCCAGTGCTGCTGTTGCTTTCTCCTTGGAAAGAGCAGCGTGGCTATTTCTCCTTGCAGGCCTGGAGTCCCAGGGGCTCCCAGCTGCCCTCTGGAGCCTGTGCCCTGCTAACTGCAAGCTAAAACCCTTTGGAATGGCTTTGAGCTTTGCTGGGTTTGCATTGCGTTGAAAAAGCAGCAGTTCTTTGGCAGTCTTGAAGAAGAGTCATTTAGGGAGGCTTTTAAGGGCTCCTTGGTGACTGTGGGAAATGTAAGTGCCATCACTGCAGGTTCTTTTTGGTGCTGTGGGTGAGCCATGCCTGACTCAGTTCCAGGGAAAGGGACCTGCACTAGCAGCTACTTGCTCAAGATCATACAGGGTCAGTGGCAGAGATGACAAATAAAACAGTGAACTGCTCGCGTTGCACGTGATGAGGTTGCTTAATTCTCTAACTAGTCATTGTCTTTTCTGAATGTGGCAAGAAATAGATTTTCTGATGTTTCTTTCCTATACTTGAGCTTAATTAGCTGAATAAAACCCTCCTTGTCTGTTCTCACCATTAACTAAGAAGAATACAGGTCAAGCAGTGTAACTAAATCTGTCAATTCCATCCTTCAGCAGAGTGTGGGTTCATTTATATTGAGGTCTCCCTTAGAGAAAAAAAAATCTAAAATCATTGCAAGCTAAAATCATTGTGATCATTGAAGAACTCTCCTCATTTGTCATGTCCTCGCTACTTTATCTTACTTCTCAGACACACTGTAAGTCTTTGCTTCCAAGTATTTCCAAAGCTGCTAATGCTGTTGAATGGAACCAGTTAGGTAAATGGGAAACACTTCTTACCACCTGTCTCCTTTCTGATGGAAGCCTTAAGAGGAGCACTGGCATGTGCAAGCCTCACCTGTACTCTGACTGTGTGCCTTTCCCTCTGAAGGGTGTCACAGAAAGCCCAAGGACTGTAAAGTCATCCATAAAGGTGGTTCAGGGTGTAACTCCAGGGAAGGAGGACAACTGCTGACTTCTTCTCCTTGCGGTCTTAGCCAGGGCTACTCTTCTGTTACAGGATTTGTCATGTATCCAGTTAAAAGTCTTGCTGCAGAATGCTTAGCCATAAATGCAGGAACATATTTTCCTTTCAAAATTCCCTTTCTGCTTCAACAACACTTATAATCCAATTTTCACCAGCAGAGGTGAATCATGTCCCTCACCAACATGTTTACAGTGGATGGAGAAGAGCAATCACACATATTGATTTCCTTTCCTTCCTATCTGTTCCTGGTTTTTTCCGACAGTGCTGTAAGTCAGTCAGCCTCTGTTTCTCCTTTCTGCTGCTAGTTCTAGCCTCAGGTAAATAATAAATATCTTCAGGAGAGTTTGCAGGGAGAAGATGGTTCAAGTAGCCATTGTGGGCTAGGTATTAACAGTGTCTTGTAAGCTCCCTTTGCTGCAAGCCAGAGACAGGGAAAAGCTTTTGTTCCTTTCTTTTCATGGAATCCTTTAGGCTGGAGAAGACCTTTAGGATAGTTGAGTTCAACCTAACCCCTCAGTTCCCCTTCTGTAGTAGTAACATGGCTATGAAGTAACTATTCCCACAGCTGAGAACTGTGTCCAGGAATAAGGCAGCTCTTCGAGTCCCATCCCCTTCCCCGGGGGGCTTTGGAGATGGTGCAGATATTTGCTGCACTTCACTCACAAATAAAAAACATGAATAAATGAAAGAGGCTGTAAGATGACATTTCTCTGGGTTCAAAGCTGGAAATCCCATTATTCCAACTGATTTACATGGTGGATGAATTTGACCTGCTGACTCATACACTGATGTTTCTGCAGAAATGATTTTCAGCAAGTACCTCCCTTGCAGACCAGATGCTGTAGCCCCATTACTGTGACAGCTCAAAAATAATAGATGTCTGCTAAAGAATAGAGTTTGCCTGTAAGTTCATTACTGGGTTTGAATATGTATTTATTCTGTTTTGTGCATCTACAATAAAAAAAGTTTGTTGTCAGTAAGCTTTCTCTTTAAAAGTAAACGCGAGTAGGTGTCATCTCACCTAATGTGTGATTCTGACGTGTCCTACTTTCGCTATTTATCTGTCCCTAAATCAGTTTTGTTTCATCTTAGGAGGATCCCCCAGCACTTTTGTTTCTCTGACACTTCTCTAGTTTTGCATGAAGCTGGAGGGACATTGCTCTCTAACAAGGAGGAGAAAGTGGAGGCAGAAGAGGCTGGGAGTGCCTGTGGGGTAGGTGTGGATGGGCTGCCCGAGGCTGGGGACCTGCAGCATCAGCCTGCAGCCTGCCACTGCAGAGCTGCTCTGCCCTGCGCTGAGCAGAGAGGAGAATCCCTTCCAGAAGGGCTTGTCACCCTGCTTTGGGGACTCACAGCACACATTAGGGGGAAACTGGGCATCTCTGCACTTTTGTCTTGTTTTGGTGTGTTGACAAGCCTGCAGTTTACAAGTGTCATGACTCTTCTACAAAACACAGAAGACTTTCCTCTCTTCTGCTCTCTCTGTGTCAGTATTCGAGGTATTTCTCCCCGGGCTCCAATATATAAAGCACTGAGAGATGGGGATTTCAGGAGTGCAATTCATAGCACTTAAATTAGCTCCTGCTCTGAATTGCCCTCGGAAGGTGCCTGTCTCTTTCTATTGATTACAGAAAGTGCTTACAGAGAGCCGTCTTCTGTGCCCAAAATTAGCCTTTGTGAAGACTCCTCTGTGGATTCTTATTGCAACCTATACTGGAATGGCAGCAGACAATAATTTCTTTGATTATTGCATTCTCTACTCTGCTTGGCTGCGTGATATTGAAGCCCTATACAAACATGAACGATTTGAGTCTTTGGGTGCCCATTTGGTGTAAATAAGGGTTATTAAGCCTATATTAGGACACGGCAGAACTCTTTGTTGCTGGCTTTAATAAACACAGTGAATCAGAGCAGTGTTAGAAACCCAGCAAATGCAATAAAATAGACTTCTGACAAGTTAAAATAAATGAAAAGACACCTTGTAGGAAGGAAGGTAGCAACCAACTTATAAATTAAGAAAATCTTCAACTGAATCATCCTCTATGTTCTCTGATTTCTCACTGCTGAAGTTCTTTTTTCTGGTAAACTGTTTCTCCCAGTCTAGAGAGGACTCTCAGATCTTGCTAGACTTTGAGCAGGGCAGCCTGGGAGCATTCTCTAAATGGGGCTGTTTGTTGTGATTCTGCAAAACAACAATCACAAAAGCAACTTAGGATCCAAAGGAAAAATTAGAGTTGCCTATTAGGCTCTCCCTTGTTATTTGCAAGGAATTAGACCCTTTTCAATGTACATTCCTTATGCAATATAGAGGGACTGGATTCAGCACTGGCTGGGTGCTTGGAGAACTCTGTCCCCCACTTGTGAGAGTGTGACGTTCTCTCTTCTCCCCATCCCCAGTGACAGATCTGCAGAGCCATCAGTTACCTGCCAGAAAAGCTTTGGGGGGTTTTGTATTAAGCATTTTTATTTTTCATAGAAAATGTTAGAGAAACCCCATTATTCTGACTTCCCATTTCACAGCCATTTGAACTTGTTTTGCTCTACCCTGGTGTCAGAAGCTTCTTTTGGACGTGGGTGATGGAGGCTAAGAATGGGCAGTGGAAAATACAGAGGAAGATATAGATGATACACTTTGTTACTGTTTTTGTTGTTGAACTGACAGAGCCAGTTATGAAAGGGTACAAATTATTACATCCAGGGAAAAGAAGTCTGTAAATGCTAATTTGCTTTTTAAGGGCACATACAATATAATAAAAGTGGGAGAAATTACTTAGGAGCTGTGAAAGCAAACCAGAATAAAATTTACGTTGCCTCCTTTATTTTCCCTTCCCTTTGTTTCCTCTGCTCTCTGAATTATTCCTCACTTGCTTTTCCCCTCCAGATATCACAGTTTTAATTTTCCTCTCTCTATTTTCTTTAAATGGCTTAATGGTAAAAAGCCTCCAGAATATTTCTACCAAGCCCCTTTGATTTCATTAACGGAAAAGTTATACCTTAAATTAAGTATTTCAGTCGCTGGGAAATTAAAAAATTTCCTGCAGGACTTGGCAGTTGAGCATTGCCAAAGAGGAGTGATGGGGGAAATTTCACAGGTCAAAACGTGCCTTGGACTTGAACAAATGGACATTTTCAAGGCAAAGCAAGATGGATGGATGTGTTCAGAGGGGCTGACCACGGGATCCAGTAATGCAGACAATCACTTTTGTATGGGAATTTGCAAAATGTCTGTCTGCCTTTTGGGGTTTTTCATGTTTATTCTGTATTTCTGACCATTGTTTAACTAAAAGAGGTGAAATAACAGTCTTTAACTTTGAGAGCCACATGCCAAATTGAAATTCTTTCTGTTCTGATTTTTAAAATTGAAAAGTTGTTTTTTTTTTTTTTGAGGTGGAAAAATGTGTGTTTTCCTGAAGAACTTGAATGTTTTGCAAGAAGATTACTGTGCAGCAATGATAAGGCTGTTTCTGAAAGCAAACAGAGATTATTCATTACTTTAATTTTTTGAAAATGGTCATTTCCAGTGGCTATAACCCAGAGAAAAACAATATCCCTATGAAACAGCAGCATTTTCTGAAAGGAGAGAAAGAAAACATCAGAGATACTGTGGCCAGTACCTTACCTGGGATGTTCTAATACAGATGGGATGGGACAGGTCTGTCCTTCTTTATGGACAAACCTGAGAGGAAAGTATAAGTAATTAAGGATTGCTATTTAATTATCCTGACTCTGCCCCATGTTCAGATAGGTGGGGTTCTTTAAATAAACATTCAAGTATGATTCAGTGGAATAGCTGTTATTGCAACTCCTACTCCAGCATGGTGCTGTGCTGGGTTGTACGTGCTGCAGAAGAGCAGAGCAAATGTGAAGTGTCTGAGAAATTATAGTCATGTCACCAAGGATGACAGGTTCACTCAAAACAGCATTTAATGAAATTCCTTTGCAATCTGTAATTTTTGTTTAATTCACAGCACTGTAGGTTTTTATGGATGTTTTTAAGTTGCCTAAATCATTGATATGACTTTTATAATGATGTCGACATTGATTGTTTCTCCTAATGCGTCATGCTTCGCTTCTGCTGGATCCCTTTCACTTGTCTCTCTGATGCTCTTTGTATCAGGGCTGTGCAATGCCAGAGCACAGCACACTGCCAGCCACTGCACTTAATTTATCAAAGGAAGCAAATTATCACTCTGAGGAATAGCGTGGTTCTGCCTTGATTACTGCTGTAATCAATGTGAGGTATTACTTTGACTTTAGTGTCTGCTGGAGCAACTGCTATTTATTTCTTTTTATTTTCTTGAACAGAGAAAAGAGAACAGCTTTTAGCATATGTCTCTTTCTTGTGTGAGCTATCACACAGTTCCAACTCCAATACATACACAGAGAAGACATATGGTTAAAAAAAAAAAAAGTTCTTTTTCTTCTAAGAAATCCAGAAAGAAAACTCCCTTCTTAGAGAAATTATAATTTTCCCACGTCTTCTGGTGTGTATGTAAGGAACGAAGACACCTTATGCCACATGTGTTGAACTCACTGCCCTTCAAAATAAAAAGCCAAACCAAAGCACACTCTTAGGTATAATTTTAACCTGGATGTGTGTGTGCCACTGTTGTTGCTGTGAGTGTTTATGAAGCTGTGAGTGCCAGCAGTGCCCTGCAGCAGGGCAGAGATGTCCGCACAGCTTTGTTAGAAGGTTTTGTTGATGTAGGCAAGGAACAGGAGTGTGTTCTGTTGACCTTCTCTGGGACTTGGCTCGCTTTGAGAGGACTGTTACAGAAAGAGAACCACGTTAACCTTTGCCAACATTAAACAAGGTAAAAGGCACTGGCACAACTGAAATTCAGGCAGAGCTTTGCAATTTACTTTTCAGCACAAAACTCTGGGGGAGGTGGCAGGTATTCAGGAAACAATGATACTGGTGGCTGCTGTGTTACTGACAGGAGATGGAACTTGTTCTTGGAGAATTAATTACTGTCAAGGCAGCATAACCTGCTGTTTATCACAGGAAATAACACTGATTATTTTTGTATTTCACTTAGAAAACTAAAAAATATCATGACATGGCTTTAGAGTAGCCCAGTGTACCTGCATACAAGGAAAACGTAGTAGAAACTATTATTAGCAAAGCAATCCATTCAGAAATGTTCTGTCAGATTTTGATTAATTTCTTGTGATGATCAAGTCACATTTTCTGCATTTTCAGTTGCTTCTCTTTGGTTTAGCTTTTTATTATTGAGTGTGTTTTGTTTCTTTCTGGAATGGAGGAAGCACTGGGGAGTATTTCGCTGGATGCCTGAACAGTGACAAATGCAACCATTTCATACACAGTGGGATCCCTGGCAAGGCTTTGATCCCAATATATCAAGAATCAAGAGACAGCAGACAAAATCCGTCTCTAATACAAACTTCATTGGATTCCTACCGAGTTACACTGAGGGTGAATTTGATGCAGGGTCCTTGACAAGTCTGAGTTAACTGTGTTTATGGTTTGAAGGGATGATACACAGTAATTCTGTGTGCAAATCACAGGCAGTAGCTTTAAGAGCTTGACAGTCTCTGCAAAAGGGTTGCTGTGCTGCAGTCACTCAGCTGAACTGAATATGTTAAAAAATGTTATTGTGAGACATGACAAAATGTAAAGGTAAATCCCACCTGACAAAGAGGATGGGTGGTTCTGTTGAGGCTTAAGACTGTGTGTGGGGAGGTTTCATTTCCCTCTCTGGCACTGGCATAGATCCCAAGGTAGCCTGAAAGGCTGTTCTGTGCATGGGAGGGGAGGTGGGTCAAGTTCAAGTAGATGGTGCTCAAAAATCAGCAGCTTTGGACCTGGAACCTGTAGTATGTAGGTGGTTCTGTGCCCTGCAAATGGCTTCTCTTGTTTCCCTCCTTCCACAGACCCCATCTGGGAGCTGGAGGATGGGTGATCTTCAGGAGACACCTACCTTGCCTTTCAGCAGCTTGAGTTCAGGTTCTTTCCAGCCCTCCAGTGTGGCCCTGGGCATGTTGCTTCTGCCAAGAGTCATCTCCTGTAGCTGAGACACCTGAACTGCCAGTGCATTGCTAAGCAGGGAAAGGGAAGGCAAAGGCAATTCTGCTGCAGGGCAAGCACTCAGTGCAGGACTCTCAGCCATCCCAAGGAAGAGCCTGTTCTACTCCACTGACCATAAGGAGTGTCTGGGCTCCAACCTGGCACTCAGCTTTGGGCTGCAGTTCAGCAAACCTCAGTTCTGTATCATATGAAGTGAGACTGCACATCCTCACTGCACGGGGCTGTTGTAGAGAGGAGCTGGTGGAAGACGTGAGGTGCCCCACTAATGCATTCTCTGTGTAGGCCTGGGCAAGAGTTCCATGATTCCGTGAGGTGCCTTGCAAGCAGAATAGAGATGCTAACACAGTACCTAAAGGGAGATTCATTTGTAGCCTTAAGCTGCACTGAGCTCCTGGGTGGGAGATTTGACAGAAGAAAAATATGTATTTCATTAGCAGTAGAATTTCTCCCAGCTACTGAGATTTTTAAGCAGTGAAATAGTACCTTTGTCAAAGAAAAACTTTCTTAATAGAAGCTCTTTTCAATACTGGGATCTTCATTAAACTGCAGCTTGGAGCCATTTAGAACCAAGGATGTGATTTGTGTTTCAGAGCACCAAGGTTTGCTGTTAAGCATGCAGCTTATACAACTAATGGACATGGCCATATAACTTCCATTAGATCAGGAACTTTAAGGCAGCAGAGTTGTAAGAGCTCAGGAACTCGTGACCTCCTTCAGGCCATCACCACACAAGGGAGCTCCGTGTATTTTACACTGGAAACACATCCCATTTCACCTTCCTTGGCATGTTTTTCGCAGTGGTCTCCAGCCCCAGCCTGCACACTGTGGTGCTGACAGCTCTGAGACATGCTAACACCAGGCTTTTGGCTAATTCCCAGCCACAGAAGATGTCAGTGAATAAAAGCTTTGAGACATGGTTTGAAAAGCTTTCATTCCCAGCTCAGATTGGGTGCTAATGAGTGGCACAATAAGCTCTGTATCTACCAAAATGGTTGTTTCCATGATTAATGGAATGGTTTAGGGCTTGGTTCCTGTATTTTTCTAGTCATTCCAGCACATGATGTGTCATATAATGGGATATTAGTATGTTGGACGTAAAGAAAAACTTTCAGAGCAAGTATTTGTTTTTCAGCTTAGGTAACAGGTGCTTGATCAAAAATGCTCTCTCAGCCCCTGACAGCTGTATATTTCCAGAATCAGACCTGCTCTTATTTTTTGTAAGTTTTAAGATAAAGCTCACAAAGAGAATTCTGTGTTGAGTCCAGAAAAAGAGCAATTCATGTTACAGAAAAGCTTCTAACAGATATTGTAATCCAATTTTAGTTTAAATTTAAAAAATAATCTATCATCAGCACAGTGTGGTGCTTATTTCTAATAACAAAGTAAACAGAAAATGCATTCTAGAATAATACATACGTGTTTAGTGTCCCGTGTAAACTTTCATACATCTTCAATGATGGCTTGCAAAGAGCACCAATCAATGTAATCTGAATATGGATATTTACTAAGATTAAATATATTGTTTCAAAACAGAAAAGTATATTTGGAAGCATGGAGAGCTTAGTTAACTCATAATCAGGGGATATAAAATTAATTCAAGAAAGACTGTAAGTAAATGACATTCAATAATCATTCTTATCTATCCAGAAACAGAGGCTAAATATGCTGCATAAATTATTTGCTTCACTGGTTCTAGCTAAAACCTTGCTTTGAGTGAACAGTCTACAGCCTGCAAACGCACAGAGCTGCAGCTGCACCCCATCGTGCAGCGGCCACACCAGAACATCCACGCCTTGTGCTGTTGTGCCACCCTTTGTATCCATTTCCCACCAGATCAGTGGCCCTTCAGCACTGGACAGCTACTGCTCCCAGAAGAAACCACAAGCCCTTTCTCCAGCAGCCAGAGCTCTGGTGAGGTCTCAGCCTGGCACTGAGATAGAGAAGAAGGGGTGAAGAGGAGGAGGATCTCTCTCTCTCCTGGAGACACCTGAATGCCACAGTCCTGCAAGGTGGCCCAGTGTGGGAGCTCTGTGTGATCTCCATTGCTCTTTCACACCCACCAGATCTCCAACATGCTCTTGGGTTCCACCAGGCTTTGAAGTGTCTGTTTTTTAACTCACCCCTTGGCATCCGATGTCAATATCTGCTGAATTAATGTTGCTGCTCGCAGGAGCTCTGCTCACTAGTTCCAGAGGTTTTCAACAACTTAACTGCACCTTACGTTTGTGAAAAAGTTTCAGGTGGAGGAAAACTGATGATGGAGATGATGGAATGTAATGTATGATAGGTATGGTAGGAAAAACTGATTCCTGTGATGGTATCTGGGCACTGAGACAGAGCTACCTGACTTGAATGTGCTTTGTAAAGAGCCGGGAGGCTGCAGAATTTATGGCATTCTGCTGTGAGGAACTGCTGTGGGATTCTGCTGTAAGGAAGCGCTAGCAGCAATTGTGATGCCTCTGTTTGTTTTTTAACTGTGTTTAGGTAGGATTAAGCATTTTTACCACAGCCCACTTGGAGATGTTCTTGTTTCCATATGTCTACAACACATCAGCACACACTGTCATGTGTGCACAGTGGTTTGATGACTGGAGGGAGGAAGAGAGGATGTTGATGCTGAGGAGATGGGTTAGAAATGGAGCTCAGGATCTGCACGGAGCTCCCCAGTTCACTGAGCTTTGCCAAGGCCATACGTGGAGGTATTTTTTCCGTGGCAGCACCGATTTCCATAATTGCTGCTCCCTGTGGCTCATTTCAAAACACACTGCAGCAAATCTCTGCATCTCTGGCAGGCTCTCGTTCAGCTGCTGCTGTTCCCAATCCAGGTCACGGTGCAGAAGCCCTGGTGTTATGCCAGTGGATGGTGCTGTGCCACGGTGGGATGGCCTGGCTGAGGGGACCCATCCAAATGAAGGGGGCCAGGACTGCCCGTGCCACCCCCTCTGGTCACCCTGGGCAGATTCTGATGGTTTAGAACTGGGAAGGAAACCCATGGAAGATGCTTCTTTTTTACAGTTTTAAAAATTAAGCAATTCTTAAAATTTGTCTTTAACAAAAACAATTACCTCTATTTTGTAGAAACTTTGTAGAAATTGAAGGCAGAAAAGTGGCACAATTATTAGAAATGAGAAATGTAGTTGTTCATGAGAAATGTCAGTCAATTAACCTTTCCTTCCAATTATTGTATATTTGTAACCTCCTGCTTGCTGAGGTAAGCACAGGATCTCACTTCTGACTCCTGGTAAGGCTGGCATTAGTTTGATTGCAGCTCCAGAGCTCAATCAGGAGCTGCAATTAGTATCCCCAGTGTGATTACAGCATCTATTTGCTTGGCCATCTGACACATTTCTCATGTTTTCCAAGTTTCTTGTGGATGGGGAAAAGAAGAGGCCGTATGATTTTCACTTCTCAAAATAACTGTGCAACATGTACTGGCCTTGGTTGCAAAACTAGTTTGGGTCTCTACAGAGTTTTATCTTTTGAAATCTAACTTCAGAAAACCCTACTCATCAAAACTAAAGAAAATTACAAATAGCTTGTAGCACCTCAGATAAATCTGGGTTGTCTTGAAAGGTTCATGAACTTGGGGAGCTCAGCACAGAATATAATGTGTAGTTTTCCCTGGACTGCTGAATTGCTCTCTGGGGGAAATTATTAGCAAGGCAGCTGGGCAGGTACCAATCCATGCAAACAGCAAATCAAGGCAACAAGTTGTTGATGTCCTTTCCAACCCAAGCTATTTTGTGACTCTGTGTTTCGGGTTTTTTCTGCCTTCATACTTAAAGATTTCCTCTGGGAGCAGAAGATCACAGTAATTAAGGCTGTAAAGGATCTCTTGAGATGTGTCATTTGCCTGCCCACACTGGGGTAGGATCAAATTTCCCAAAATCTGCTTCTTTCACCTGTTCAAAAAAATTCCTGAGATGCTGCTCGTTTTTCCTTTTGCATCTTGAGTGAAACTCCATTTAATGTACCCCAGAATGGGATATGTCTCTTTTAGTGTCAGAGACATGTTGATTCTTATGCAGTTTGTGGTAAAACAGCTCCTCTGCTGCAATAGTTTACCCAATAACTCCCTATTTTGTACTTGTCTGTTGACTTTCATCCTCTTGGTCTTGGTTCATTTCTCTGACTGTCCAGATGATTTTGAGTCCTGATCTCCTCCTGTGAAGTGGTGCAGACCCCTCCAATCTCTGTGTCTGATAAGGTACCCTGATTTGTCACCACAAAAATTACCCAGGTGGTTCCATGAGGGGCTGAGCCGGTTTCCTATGGATTTTGTTCCACATCCAAGTCATCCCAACATCCCCAGGTAAATACAAAGAAGACAAACCCACTTGTTATACACATCACATGCCTCCTCCCCAGCTGTGTCCTTGGAAGTGAGTTAAGACTCTGAAAGAGAAATATCTCTAAGACACATGCAGTTTGTAGGTTTTTATGCTCTTCATTGTTTAAATTTCTCAAGTCTGTGATTCTTTAGACTCTACTGCGAAACTTTGAAGGTCATTTTAATTGCACTCTTATTTATAAATGGCTTTCTTGGCCACACAGTGCCACTCAGAGCAGATTAAACCTGAGACTCTATCTCTGCCTTTGTTTTATGGAAAAGATTGATAAGTGATTTACTGTCAGTAGAATAGTTTAGAAATGAGCTCTTAGATAAGTGATTAGAAAAAGAGGGGTTTTTTCATATGAAATTATTTTCCACAAAGTACAAATGGGCTGTTTTTCTAAACACTAACATAAGGATGCACAGACCAGATTCTCAGCTGGAGTAAGTTAACAGAGTCAATATTGATTTACACCAGCTGCAAATATTTTTCCCATAATATTTTTCCTTGTACTGTAATTTTCTCTAATGCAAACCCTAATTTCTTCTCCCTGAACTCAAATTCTGAACTCCCATAATTCCTGCATCTGTTTATTTACTTTCTGGTTTGTATTCTTTTAGCTGGGTTTATTAACATATTGTATTTTCTCCCCCGTTCAACAGTATGTGCACTGCATGTTTAAGCTCTCATTTATAGTCCATGTTTGCTTTCTGTGATACTATTATGTTGAAAATCAATAAAAAGGCAATTTAGGAAAAAAATATGATTTTCCCTGAAGTCTAGTTAAAGAAGCTGCCAATAATTAACAAGTGAGACCAACCCTGTTGCCTGGAAGCCCTTGGATTCCTTTCTGACTTCAGTAGGATTTAGTGGGGTCCATGGACTCCAGACCATTAATCCTTTGTCATAGATGGGAGCTGGGCCTATGCAAGAAAATTAGGCTTAGCTCTGTGCAAATCAGTTCAGCTCCAGTGAAAGCAAAATGCTCCTGGCCTTCTCTCCAGATAGGCAATGTAAGAACGAGATTTTGTAATTCCAGCTCCTAACAGAAAGAAGCTCTGAAATATCCATTTAAAAGACCTCAGGTTTTTTGGTGCTTAACTTGGCAAATCTCCCCTTCTAATCCGTCCTGAAGGCTGGACAGCTGGAAGGGAGTTACCCAAACCCACAACAAGCTTTGGCTTTGGGGTGTGCAAATGCCAGGCTCTCCACCACACAGCAGCACCACAGGTGATCTGAAAGCTTAAACCAGGAGATTGGCAGACATGGAATTTCCATGGGAGGGAACTCATTTCAAATTTAATTTTGTACACAGCTTTTGGGGGCTTTTTTCCCCTCCCTCAAAAAGCTGAAAATAATGCAAGTCAATAACAGTCTGTTTCAATAGATAACTGGCATTGTGTGATGAACAAAACTGTACCTGCAGTTCTGTCTACCCCACGTGCTAATCAGTGCACAGATAAATGCATTTTAATAATTTATTATCATTTATCTTCGGTGCAGCTCTATTATGCTTTTCATCCTTGCTGTAAATATGTAAAATGCTGTTAATCAACCTTTGTTAGTGAATATTTGATTAATAGGCAGCAGATGTACTTGCCCTTGTGTATACTGCGTTAAATGCAATGTACCAACACATAATTCATTATTTTAATAACACACTGGGCTAATAAATCAAAGCAAGGCTCGAGAATGCAACAGCCAGAATTGCCAAAGGAATAGCTGTACATTGTTTTAAAAGTAATAAATTTGTGCATTGTTTTAAGTATGGTGTGGACTTAAAAATCAGCAGTCTGTGAGCCCTAATATCACATTCCTGTGGGAATGACTAAGGACTAGAAAAGAGCCTCTCATTTCTCCCAACCCCCCTTCTGTTAGAGAGCAAAAATCAATCCCAGACCCAAAGACCTTACAAATGCAAGGAGACAGGATGAATAAAGGGTGAGGAAAAGCAGCAGCAGGTCCTGATGAGCTCACAATATGGTGTCTGCACATACCCTTTCCCCTCTGTGGTGTGTGCAGTGCTGTAATTTCAGCCTTGCCACTGGGTTCAGGTTAGGGAGGGGGCAGCTACCCAGGGAAGAGGGAGGAGGATGCAGCAAAAAGCCAAAGAGAAGGAGCAGAGAATAGGAAGTCAGAACCGGTGTATGAGCAGCCAGATGACACCCTCAGTGTCCTGAGTGCTTGTCCAAACTGCTGCACATTGTGCTGAAATGTTCAGGCAAGGCTCTGTTTGAGCAACCTGGCGTTTTCTTCAGTGGGAACTCACTAAAGTTGGATGTTCCCAGTCTTTGCTCAGTGATATTCTGGTGTGCCAGCTGTGCAGCACTCAAAGAGCCCCTTTTGGTGACATGTGTCACTCAGTTCCTGGCAGTGAATGCTTGGAGCTCTCCAAGCTGAATAGCTCTATGGGGGAGGCAAATATTGGGACTCAGGGTTAGTTACAATTATAGAGCCAAAGAAGACGAGGATGAGGTAATTTGCATAAATTCTAAATCTAAGCCAAGAATAGACCTTTAATTCCTTGAGTCCCCCACAGGAGCATCCCCTCCTTCCTCAATGCTGTTCATTTCTGATGGAAAATGTGTCTTATTTATGATATTATCATAGTTGTGGATGTATTTAATGGTAAGTGCTATGCAGAATATATAATATAATGCAAACATCCACCAACACAGTTATGCGTGTGATTTCCTCTTCTCTTACCTATTTCACAGACTGCTTATTTTTGGTGACCTTGGCAATGTGTTTGATTCAATAAGGGATTATCAGTTTTAGTAGGCCCTGTATTTAATTCTGTACCTTGGTCGAAAGCTACTCTGCTTTGCATTGATTTCCATGTGCAATTAATACAGTTTGTCAGCGACAAATGCGTGCAGAGATAATATACTCCACTCATTTTAATCTCTCCTGTGTACTTTTTAAATCAAAATATCACCTGGTGGCCGAGCCCTCCTGAGAAGTGATGGATTTAATGTGGAAAAGTAGCATTAAGAATTGTTTGCATAATATTATAATAATTTTCAGTGGTGAAATAACAAATAATTCTCTAGAAATCTGAGGGACTCAAAAGCTTAGACACCTTCAAATCAACACCATGGTTAAATGGCTTTGTTTTACTGTGTCTTGCTCATACTCACAATACAATTGGATGCCAAATTTGATAAATAACACAGGAAATGACCCCCTGAAATGTGTAATGTCTTCACTCTGATATTCCTTCAAGAGCTGACCCTTGTACAACCAACAGGTAACATCAGGGTAGGGGTCACAGTGATATCCTGAATGGAGCTGGCTCTGAAATGGGATTGGAGCTCCTTGGGGACGTGTCATCTCTTACCCTGAGTTTGTTCAAAATAGGAAAACAGCATCTGAAATGTCTTTGAAGTCTCAGAGATCTTATCATTAACTTTGCTGAAATACTTAGTCTTGGTATTTCTGACTTATTACAATCTTTTTGACAGGTATCTTTCAACATATAATCTAAAAGTCATAGCTACCTAAAACACTTAGTTTGTACTTCAAGACAAACAAATGTTTCAACCTTATTCAACTGATTTTTATCTACAGTATTCAAGAGATCAATATGTGTTTGTGAAGAGCTTCAATTCTGTCAAATCTGTGTTTTCAGACAGAAAACTCTTCCATTTAGAAGCACAGTTGGCTCTTGGCTACAGTCGGTGAAGCCCCAAACTTTTTCGTCTGCCCAATATGGAAATGGACCATGACTGATAAGAGTGTTTCAGTCCTACTCCTGTCAAACTTCACAGAATTGGGACTATAGGAATGTAAATCAAAATCCTGTCCCTTTGGTTTTCTTTTTCAAAAACATCCAAATAAAAAAGTTGCTTTGTAGAATTGCCTTTGATATTTTATAGAACTCCCTTTAGAGCTGCAGTTCACTTGAACCTTTATTTTCTGATAGATAGGAAAAAATAAAACTAGCGTTGAAAGCTAGACCACAAATAAATAATAATAATAGTAATAAACCCCCCTCTGCCTCTTTTTAATCTGTTTATATTCTTAGAGAGCTGTTTGTTAGTACAATTGCATGAGACTGCCTCTGAAACAGTAATGGATGATGTCTTCCTTGTGCAGCAGGGAGACTGGAAATGTTATTCCCAGTTTGCTGACAGGTATTCAGAAGAAAGGTAGAAAAATGGTGAGGCTTATCTCACATAACTTTAGACATATGAAAAATAGATTTCTGCTCTAAATAAACTAGACTCCCTCTACATGCAGTAAAGAGAAAGGGACTTTTGGGGGGTGATTTATTCTACTTATTTCAAGAGGTATTATTTGTCTTGTGGCGGTAGCCCAGACGACTCACACAAACACCCAGCGATCAGAGACTGATGTGGAAATCAAAGGGCTCTGCACAATTAAAACAAGGTCTGCAGAGTTGTAGTCCAGCGATACAGCTATAAATCCTATAATGGAGTGGTTAAATTTGGCTACTTGGTCCCATTTTTCTTTCCCTGCTTTCATAGTTCGATCAGCCCTGGAGAGCAGGACAGCTGATGTAACAGAGCTGGGTACAACAGAGTGTTGTACTCAATGATCTTAAAGGTGCTTTCCAAGCTAAACGATTCCATGATTCTGTCATTATCCTCTTGCACTCCAGTACACACCTATAGCAGCTAAGGACAGTCACCACTTCTCTGGGAATCTCCTGTCCTGTAACCCTCAGAGCAGAGGAACTAAATTAGGCGGGGTATTTACCAAATCAGGCTATGTGTGTTCCATCTGCTCTTCCAAGCCCTCTGTTTCCACACTGAAGGAAGAGCTGCACCCCTGCCAAGCCCTCTCAGTCATTTTGCATTCAGAGGTGTTTTATGGGCTGCATTTACCCACGCTCTTTGAATCTTTCTTCATTAGCAGCCTCTGGCATCTGACAGGTAATTTGCCTGCCTGCAGCTTCCTCTATTAACACTGCCCTTAGACTGAGAGCATGGAAGGAAATGGATGTTGTGCCATTTAATGCAGTGTCTGTCCCTCATCTGTTTGTCCTGTCCTTCCCACCTCCTTCCTATGCCAGTTCTGTGAGGAGGGGGAGCTGCTCACACCCATGTGGATGTTTCTGCTGCACAGATGTTTGTCCTAAACCAGTGTGTTGTGCTTGTTATTCAAAAAAATTACTTCTGCAGATGTTGCCATCAATATGCCCTCCTGCCTTTGCCTCTGTCCCTCTCTTGTACACGAACAGATTGCAGTGAATTTTTCCTTTTTTCCCCTCCAGAGAACCAAATCCCAAACCAGCCCTCTAGTTTTTCTCTACTTATTCCTGAGCAGCAGTTCATTCGGGCATATGGCTCCCTCTCCTTCCTCACTGCTTGGACAGATGTTTTCTCTTGACTAAGTATGCTCTTAATCCAGGAGAGAAATGAGGAAACTTGCATGATTTGTTAAGAAAAAAGAAGAAGCCCATTTTTTTCTGGTGCAAACTGCTTCACAGTTGCACGTTCCTTTGACGCCGTGCTTTTCATATCAAAACCAGTTCCTATAATGAGAGCAGAAAGTTTGTTCTGCTGGCAGCTGAACCCCAGAGTGTGGAAGGTGCTCTGCAAGAACACAACAAGAAAGGTTTCCCTCTGCCTGAAATAGCTTCTCCACAGGAAAGCAGCAGGCACTGCACAGCCAGAGGAGAGGACCCAAGGTGGAGTTGGGACTTCTGTGCTCCACATATTGAGCAGTGGTCAAAGCACCCCCCCTGCCTCATTACAATGATGGCTTTATAGGTGAATGTTTGAGAGATAAGAAGTTATTAGTAATAAATGTCTGATTAATGGCAGGCAGCAAATGCTGAAGGTGTATTTAAACAATCAGGCTAAAGCCTTTGAAATTATTTCTGGGCCATTTTAAGGTCAGCATTAGCAATAGTTTTTCAAGAATTCATTTTCTGGTATATTTATCTGTTACTGAGCAAAGAGGAATGTTAACATATTCCCTGCTTGCATGGACATATATTTTCTTACAATGATATGATTTGTGTTTGCTCTTAATTTCTTCATGTAATAGGCTGTTTCTCACACTGTGGGTGTGATTAGAAGTTGCATACTCGTGTCTACAAGAAAACATGGAAAAGTTTCCCCAAGTAGCAGAAGCTGAGAGCTGAGTGTCCAGGCACATGTGCAGGGCTCTTTATTCGTGCTGTCTGCCTCTGTTACAGACGTATAAATGAATGAAAGAGTCTGTCTCTAAACCCTTCGCTCTTCACTGCTTGCTATCGCTTTCCTTAAATTAATGATTACAACCAAGATTTTAATATGATCCCCTTGTCTTTCTCACCATAAGCATCCCACACACATTCACACCTCCCACTGTGACAGCTGAAGGAGCAAGAATGAGCACAGCCCCGGTGTAAGCAGAATCAAAGAGATTTATTCAAGGGTTATACGGGTTTTGACGCAAGAAACTCTTCTTGTGACAATGGGCTGTTGGCTAACGTTCAAGGTGATCTTCCCCGAGCCTCATTAAGCTGTCTTCTGTAGTTAGGTTTAAAATGGGAGGCTGCTGGCTTCCTTAGCTATCTGAGAGAAGAAAGGATGAGATTCATGTCTGCTTGCAGTTCTTTTATGGCTGAGTAAAGTGCCCTGACTGATATTCAGAGTGACTGAATACAGAGTGAAGAATGCTGGCCCCAGCGAAGCCGGCACAAGAGAGAGAAACTCTGCTGAATTAGCTCTTCAAATATTTTCAAACCCTGCTGTATTAATAGGCTTATTTTTCAGTGTGACCCTGAAGAGCCCCAAAAGACTATCAATGTGTTTGAGGCACACAGTAAAAGGGATGGAAAGTTGCACTTTCTCTGTGTACTGGAATCTGCTGCTGTGACCTTCAGATCTGTCTAAGAATAAGAGCTTTAGACTAGAACCAGATCTCATTTCATGTGTGGACAGGAGGAAAAGCTTGTGTAGAGAGAACCTTGGTGGTTTGTGGGAAACACAGCACTTGGGCTGTCTGAAGGATGAGCCCTCAGAATTGTGCTTTTTTTCCTGTCTCTGCTTCTGAAAAGCATCTAGAAGAGACAGAATCATGAAGGGTAGCAGTAGCCAACAGTGCCACATCCCAGGCATTGCCAGATTCTCTTCACCTCTGAACAACTGAGACAATGGAGCTGAAGGAAATGCATGTCCCAAGATTTTAAAAGCCTCCTCCTTTTCAGGCATCTCTTGCGGTATCTATTTCAGAAAGAGAATTCCAAGAATAGAGGATAAGAATGAACACAGAGGCAGAGCAGGGAGGCAGGGTGCTGGCCCTGGGCCTGAAGCAGAGAAAGAGCACACAGAATAAACCCCACAGACACACAGAGGCTGGTGTTCTTTGTATTTGGTGTTGCTCTTCTGCTTGGGGGAGATATGGGGGGTTTGATATTCCCAATATCATTCCCAAACACATCTCCCCAGTGCCCTTCCTGGAGCCAGTGCTGAGGTGTCTGCCTGGAGCTTTGGGCCAAGAGGGGCTCTTTGGGCTTTTATTTTGAGTATCTGAAGTCAAATGTGCTGTTTAAGCTGCCTGTGCTTTCTGGAATTCACGTTCTCTGTTTTCACTGTTCATGGCATGTATTTAAAGCAGCAGGAACTGCAAATATTGATTATATTGCCTGGTGCAGGTACCTGGCTGAGGTAACCCCACTGAAGTCAGCTGAATGTGCTGCACTTGCATAGCGGGGACACATGATGGATTCAGGGACACACAAGTTCTTCTCAGAAGAATTATTCTTATCCTCCAAATATTATTTATTTGGGTCAGAATTGGTCTATTCAGCTACAGTGATATTCTTCAAACTCCAGTATTGTGATACAATATTGCTCTTTTATTAAGCCATAATACTAGTAGATTGTTTTAAGCCTCATGCTGTGAATCTCTTGCAGATGAAACACTGCAGGAGGAATATCTGGATGATAAGGAGATTGGAGGATGCTTTCCTGCAGAGCTTTATCATTGAAATGGTCTGGAGGGTCTGAAAGATTGAAAACCAGCGAGTAAATAAAGCCCCATCCATTACAGCCCCAAATGCTGGGTAAGTATTGAGTGCTGGGGAGGAATGTTTAAATGATCATGTGAGGTGCTGCACGGGCTGAGTGACTGAACCAACCTCCTAATCAAACCTGACAGCTCGATTGCCTTATAATTATAGACTGCCAGAGGTGCTTTTTAGACTATCAGTACTTTTGGGATAGTTTGCATCTAAATTAAAATTGAACTTCAAAGCAGTTTGATGGAGATGTGTTTCCAAGGAGTTTGAAAAATGTGAAAGACACTGACTGATTAGCATGATGCACTGTAACAGCTGGTTGCTACTGTAAAAAAAATAAAATAAATAGTAGCAGCCATGCTAATAATCAGAAAGTGTATCTTGAATCCTATTAATTTCCTTTTGAATTATTTATGGAGGGTTTTGTTCCAGTCGTGCACTTCCTTTCAAATGTTTACTTAGTTTCTCTGTAAAGAAAAAAAAAATGGGGAGGAAGAGAGAAATCTGGAAATTCTCCAAGGGTTAGCTCACCAGCAATCTGTTTAGATGTCCCCTTCTCGACTGAGCCCTGCTCTGCTAAATATTTATGGCAATGTTTAACAAATAAATCTCGCCCACCTCCCCTTTTACAGTAATGCACAAGATAGAACTACTTTAAGGGGAGATTACCTCTTACCATGACAGGAAAAGAAATCCCATGAATAAATGTTAATTTCTGGGGGAAAAGCTAAAGCACAGAACTGCGAGTGCAAGCATCTGTCTGTCCGCATTACAGATGTTCTGCCCGAAGCTTTTTTTTCTGATCCCTTCTGTAGACAACAACAACAGAACGAGTTCACAGCTCCACAGTGTTTCCTCTTTCTTGTCTTACTGTATAACACTAATTGGAAGCAGCAGACAGATCCTCAGGACCAGATCCTGCCTTCTCCTCTGCTGGTTTTGTAGTGGTGCGTCACCTTTGTTGGAGTCCCCCAGCTCCAAATCCTGTAAGGGCTGTCCTGGTGAGACAGCACAGTATGTCAGACCTGCACTCTCTGTCCAGTCTGGATTCTTCATAAGAGTGCAATCGAATCACTGAGATACATAGATTATATTTTTCCAATACATTTGTTCCTGGCTGGAAACAGTGACTAGATGGAGCACTTAGAAGGGGATTTGTAGGACTTTAAAATTTTATTAAGTTTGATGGCTGGAGGAGAAAGAACGACCAGTTGCATAATTCAGGAATGTACAGCTTGGCTTCTGTATTTCCAGTACTGTCGATTGGTATCTGTGAGTCCTGTCAAGATTTTTCTCAGGATGCTGAATCCCTGTGAATGTTATCTGCCTGCCTATAGTGTGCCAATCTGGACAAATGTGCTGTGTGCAGAATCCACGTAAACAGCTTGTGCTGAGGAATTTGAAGTTTATTTGCCGTTAGACCAATTTTTAATAGATAATTTTTTAGCAAAAATATCTAATCTCTTCTGTTCTGATGGACTGATTCCCACCCTGACACCTAGTGTGTTAGGAACACCCATTCAAAAAAGATAATGATTCTTTGGGAGTTTCATTATTATTATTATTATTTTCTTGCTGTGGCTGACTTTGGATGTTTGTGTTTATTCATGATAATTTATTCATTACTTAATTTGCAGATAGTGCATGTAGTTAATAGCATATAGGAACTTCTTGCAAAAATTCAACCCTGTTAAATGAAAGTACCCTTCAGGACTGCCCCATCCCTATTTTTTAAACCAGAGCCTTTATTCTCACAGAATTGGTTTCTCAGGGAAAGAAAGATGGCCAGAAACCAGTGCATCTTTGGTGAATCGTTTTCTGAGAAGATATTTACTGTTTCACAGGAAAACATTGACAATTCATAAGGTATCTTTCAAAAATGGTGCACTTCATTTCCCTCAAAGCCAAATGGACATGCAGAAGTACAAAAGCCACACAGGCCTAACTTGTCCACCCGTCACTGTAGGTGCACACGTGGCCAGGTATTGCATGTGCACATCTGAGTTCATCCAAACCAGACCTCTTCATACTCACCTTTATTCAGGGTGAAGAGTGAGCAGGTTAACAGCCCAGACTCCCATTCCAGTGGCAGCTTTGGCAGCTTTAATTGCAAGTGAGGATGCTGAGCACTTCAGCTTGGAAAGATGGGACATACATGCTCAGCCTCCCTAATCCTGACTGGATCCCTAAATCAGGGCTCCTACACAGCCCCTGTGTCCTGCTGGACTGCAGATGATGGGAGTATCTGAAAGTGTCATTGATAAATGAGTACCTTGCTCCTTAGATCCCACTTTGGAGCCCAGTCATTCCTCGTGCCAGAGCTGCTTTGTGGCAGACAGCTCACAGACACACAGGAGGTGTTTCTTGCCCAGTTCTGGTGGTTTTTCCTCTCAGCTGACACAGATCCTGTGACCCAGTAGCACAGCCAGGATTTTATTTTTCATAATTCCAACAGTGTTTTTTACTGTTAGAATTACCACCACAAATCGTTGCTGCTCTTTTCACCACGAAATGACAAGTTATTAAAGAAAAATGCTTGGAGACATTTAAACAGAAAGCTGGTATTCCCATTTACCCCTTGACAAGGTATCAGCTGCTCCCAGAGACAGGATGAGGCAATTCCTAAGGAGCCTCTCTGCTTTACTGCAGTCACTCTCCCTCCTCCACCCACTTTTCTCTCTCACACTTACGACATGGAAATTCAGAACACTTCCCCAAAAATAGAGTTCAGATCAGAGGGCTGGGTATGTATGTGCTGGTAGCTTGTAATTCTTGACATACTTTTGGTGGCTTCAAAGAGTACCTGCCACCTGCTGGCCTTGGAGCAGCCAGGCCAGCTCAAAGCTGCAGCATCTGAGAAGCACCATCCTGTGGAGTCTCCTCTTGGTGAAACCCAGACAAGCTGAAGGCCCTACAGGGCTCTGAAATGGGGATTTAACACAAGTCTGTCCAGCTGGGATTGTATCTTGTACCTTCTTCCCACTCTGGTAGTTCACTTTGTGGTGATTTACCTGCACTTCTCCCTACCAGGACTCAGCTTTGGAAATAAGCCCTGGCTGAGTGAAAGACAGAAGGGAGCTTGTGCAGAAATTCCCATGTGCCAGGGCTGTTTTAACTGTGGCACATCCCCTCTGCAAATCTGCTTGCCTTTCTGGGTAGGCAGTTCAAGGGGGAACCAGCACAAAGGGCTGTGGTTAGAAAGATGTATCCCTGTCCTTTTGCCCAGCATACCCCTGGGTGCAGTGGAGACACATGGAATGTGCATAGATCCTTTCCCTTTTGATTTCTGTAGCAATTCATTCAGTTATACAGCACTCTTTTCAAGCAGAGGTCTGTATGTACACATCAAATGATATTATAAACATGCTTACTCTTAAAAGGAAGGACAGAAAAATCTTTGCTACCTCTCTGAATACAACAAACTCCCCTGAAAGATGACTCAAACTCATTGTTAATTAACTGCTTGTAACAGGATTATTTGTCTTTTAAGGGAATCCTTCTCCTGGTTGAACGGGATAAGTGACTAAATTTTAGACAGTCAACATGGATAAAATATATCACAATAGTGTAACTCTGTATCCCTCTTGGCATCATCTGAGGCTGAGTCCTGGGGAACATATGGAGTGCACTGAGTGAGAATAGATTCAGTGCTGCTCGTCGTGTCTGCTGGCTGGGAAGTAATTGCAGCAGAGAAAGAAGAAATCACCAACTTGTACTGGCATGTTCTTCTGCCTGCTTAGATTTATAAATGTAAGTACCCATGGCCAGCAAAGACTTGGCAGTAAGTGAATGCTGACTTCAGGCAGCTATTCCTGAATGAGATGTGGTGGTGACAACATGCTCTTGTGTCATTTGGCTTCAAAGAGTTACTATGAATCTATTCCAAAACAGTGAAATAGCTGTTGTCCCCAAGAAGTTTTCTGGCCTGCTATGGCACATAATTAAACAATTTAAGATGGTTTGGTGATTACTGGAACAAACTTGGTCTTAAATGCTCTCAGCTGAGTTCCTGCTTTGCCACAGACTTTCATTCTGACCGAGTAGGAGCTGTTTAATCTCACTGTGCTAGACAGGAGTGTTGGGGGGATGCACTGGTAGGTCTGCAGGAGGCACAGGGATATCCTGGCCATGGATGATGGATCAAACAGCACAACAGTTACAGCTTGGGACTGGCAGGGATTCCACCAGGTGGGATCTCCCAATCAGAAGAGCACATTTACCCACACTGCAGGAAGAACTGCAGCTTATGGGTGAAAGCTGTGGCGAGGAGTGCTTACAGAGTCACTGCAGAAAAGTAAGGGAACACTTGTCTTTTGTCACAGCACATTCATACCCCAGTCATAAACCAAAAAGTGTGCATCTGCATTTTGGGTGGGTTCATGCTGGCCAGCTGCCACACACCCAGCCAGCCATTCTCAACAGGACAAAGGAGAAGGAGGAAAAATCATATGGCTCAATATGCAGGCAGGGAAATGACTTAAAAATCCTGTGGAATGGTGGGCTGTGGTCGCTCCCTAAGAGCTTCATTGTCCTCCCAGCCTTCCCTGCTCCCCACAGCCCCTCTGTCACAGTGCAGGAGACTCTGCCCTTCGACTGCAGCTCCTCCTCCTCCCCCAGCTTGAACTCGAGCACTCACAGGGTCATTTCTCACACTTTTCCCCCTCATTCATCCAGGTTTTGCCCTTCCTGAAATGTCCTTTCCCAGTGCACCCCCAGCCTGGGTGAGGTCTCAGCCCCCTCTGTGCTGGGGCCACCCTGGACCAGCCCCAGAGAGCCCCCCCAGCCCCCAGCACTGGAGACCCAGAGCAGGTGTGAGCTGAGCAGGAGCTGGCACTGACCCTGCTCTCCAAGCCTCTGCTGGTCAGGTACAACCAATAAATCAATATTCCATCGATTTGCTCACCAAACAGCCACTCTGCGTTTCTGTAGGAGCAGTGTATGGACTTCTTTCTCCATAGAAGCTATAGGGAATAAGTGAGCCCTGCTGATCGGGACTGAGAGTCCCTGAATGATTGATTTAAGAGTGCTTTGTCCTCAGGGGTTCTCTGATCTTAATACTAAATGTAGTAAATGCTAATGGGTAGTAATGTGCTGTCTTAAGGAATGAGGGACTGTCAGCTTCACACCTCAGAAGAAAATACAGACAATTCCAGAAGCTTTGCAAAAACAGTGGTGCAGCCTCAGCCCAGGGAAAACTGAGATGGTGAAAGGTCTAACATTTAGGTACTGGAAAAAGTCACCATTCAGACTTCTTTTCCACTGAGGTGAATTCATTAGGAAAATACAGGTGACTGATAAAAGCATTTGTTTATAGGAGCAGTTTGTGGGTGATGAAGTCAGAGCTGGGTCCCAAGCCTGCTGTGGTGGTCTGAGCCTCACCCAAGCCCAGTGACACGTCCTGTGAGGGGAGGCTGCACTGGGGGCTTTGGCAGCCTGGCTGTATGGAGGGACTCACCTCGAAGACAGGTAAGAACCAAAGTCAGTTTTCTTGCAACAGGCAAACGTTTCCACTTGGAATGTGACTGTCACAGCATCCCTACACATCTCCATGTTCTGGAGGGCCCTGGGCTTTGGAGAACAGGCTCAGAGTGCCCATAAAGACAAGGAGTTCTGAGTGTCCTGTGCATACATTCAGGGTAAAGGATGGATACCCAGGGGACCAGCAGGCATTTCAGGTTCAGCTCACCTCATCATTTACCATTAGAAACTTCTCCAGCTGAACACCCGCTGGGTCTGGAATGCAGAAGAAAGAAATGAGCAATAGGAAGGGGGAGCAGAGCCTTTCCTTTGAGTATGGAAATTATTCTTCAAATGCCTTTGTTGACAGCTGGCGTGGCACAAAATAAACACAGGTCTATTTGCAAGTAAGCAGGAATTAGCATAAACAGCAGCTGCTGTATTACCAGAAAACATGTAACAATAAAGAATTTTTTTGTGCCTTCAGAAACAAAGGTAGGTAAAAAGCCTGCATGAAATAATGAGTTAGTTAACCACCTGTTAAAGTTCTGAGCACTGACAAAATGAAAGGGCTATTTGTTGATGACATAAGTATTTTTCTGAATCAAGCTTTCTAGTAGAAACTGATCCTATCCTAATGATACATAAAATCCAGTGCACTGTCAAAAATATCCTCCTGCTTAGCCCTCCTCTCTCCCAAATCAGGAGATTTCCTACACTTCCCTTCTTGGTGCATCCAGATAGTTGTTTCAGATTTTTCTGAGGTTGTTTGGACGTCATTTCTTGCTCCCCCTTCTCCAGCTGCATAGCACAGAACAGCAACTCAGGCCATATAATTGGTTTTATGACCAGATCCCATTCAGCAGAATACATTTATGGTCTTTTGTCTCTATTTCCTTCCCTGGTAAAAGCTAGTTAGTACCATACTCAACAGCATTGTCATGTTTTAATAAAAACTAATGATCCAGTGCAGTGCAATGCAGAAACAAGAGAAGAAGCAATTTGAAGTGCATAATTTTAGATTGATGATGCTTGAATTTATAGCTTAATCTGTCTCCCATGGAAGGTGGCTTACCTGTCCAATTACCTTGCCAGTGTAAGTCATGCTCTCAGCCATCTGCAAGGCCTGTAGATCCACTTATCTGCATTTGCTTTGTCCCTCACCATTGTGTCCACAGCTGCTTTGCATTTGTTTGCAATTGAAGCGATTTGTCTCTAGACTTTTCTGCAAATAGGATGGTTGTGCTTTTTTAAAATAAACCCACTCTAAATAAAATAGTGCTGCTTAGAGTTTACACAGAGATTTATAGCTACAGAAATTCAGTTTAACATAAAGCCCAATGCACAGTGACTTGAAATCAGTGTGAGTGTTTGCACGGTAGGTTTGGGTTTAGAATGATTCTGTCACATCCTGATACTGTTTCTTACAAAATGGTTCACTTGGTTTCATAAGTCAGTAAAATTAGTTGAGTAAAATATTACTTGCATTCCACCAGAATCTGACTACATAGACATGCAGTGCTTGGGCAGAGCATGAAAGGGGTGTGAGATGTGTTTGTGGCCATGTAAAAAGTCAGGATGAGAGTTCAGGAATTTCTTATTTAAGGTCCCCTGTTCATTTCATTCTTTCCTTTCTCACTATTTGTAAGTGTTAAAATGTGTTTATTTTGTTTGGGGGGCTTTTTGTATCAATAGACACTTGCTTTTACTGATAAAGGATTTCACAATATTTTGTATGAGAAAAGTTATGTGGCCTGTGTGAGATGTTTGTGAAACAACAAGTTTTTCATTTTGATCACAGTTTCTTAGTATTTCTTCTGTTTCCACTGTCAGCTACTGTTTGCAAGGTAACCATGTTTCAGAAGTGTCGTAGCATTTTGGTGGGTGAAATACTTTAGAAGCTTTTGAAATAAAAAACATACAAACATTTTCCTCAGTAGGTTTCTTTAACAAGAGGAGAGCATCAGCTCTCATCATTTGCTTGCACACTGGGCCAACTTTTCTTCAATACCAGCTATTAAAAACACATTTCTCTTTGACCATGGGGGTTTTTGTTCTTGTTGTTACAGGTTTGATTTGTTTTGTTTTGTTTTGAAGTAGTTAAAAATCCTCAGTTATTTACATTATAAATGGAGCCATCAGTATCTCAACCACAGAGGTCACAGCAATTTTATTGTAATACCATTTGCAAAGATGGGAGGTTTTTCCTAGAGTTTTATTTTTGATTTTTTCTCTCTAAAAACATTCCATCCACTATATCTGTCTGCTGCTTATCTTTGTATCTAAACAGTGTCTGGGCACATAAGTCTGTGTACATGCAGAGAGAGACATAGAATTGTTATTCAATGTTTGCACAAGAAACTGAAATATTTGAGCTCCCAAAGCAGACCTCATTGTGGTCAAATACAATTTTATTTGAGGTGAGAAGATTTCTCTCTCTCCCTCCTTACACTGATTTGGACTCTGATTCTTTCAGCACCTCAGCCCATGAAAAGCTGTTTATTATCTCCATGGGGCTGCTCTTGCAATCAAATAGTTTGCAAAGGAACAAGAGTATCATCCTTTGGCCTCCTTGACTTAACAGTGGCAACACAAGTTGAACAAGATCTGATCAAATCTCAGCTCAAAGTGGGGAACATTTGCCTTTTCTGTTTCTGGTTTATATCAGGCAGATATCAATCTGATACCAGATTTAAGTTCAGGCTGAAAATAGAAGAGTTAAGATCATGCCAGATTAAGGTTTTCTCACCATACAGGAGAGATAGAATATTCTAGGTAGGAAAATATGTCAAGGTGTGGGAAGGGTAGCAAGAGAACTAGATAAAACCTGAATTCACTGAAGAGACTGAAGTTTTGCAGCAGGTTACACTTAAATTTAATTCTTTAATGGCCTTCCTGAAAGATCTGCTGTGACTCAGCATGGACAGGGCTGACATCTCCTTCCTGCCTCTGTTCTGTGCCTGACTCTTTCTTCCCACCAAAGAAAGTGGGAGAGTAATCACTTTGGTGATTTGTTGGGGTCAGAAATGACACTGCTACATAAGCAGATACAACACAGTGTGAATACAAACGTCATCTGGGTCTGGACACTGGTTTTCTCTTCAAAGGGACTCTTGTTCACAGGTCTTTTCTTTGGCCTCTCTTGTTAACCCCCCTTCTCCCCCACATTTGTAGGGCTCTGTATCAAACAATAAAACCTTGTGCTTTTAGACCTTGGGCAACTGAACTCCTCCACCCACCCATTTGCCTGTCCTTCCCTCCTGCACTAAAAGAGGAAAATTAATTTTTTTTCTCACATCAATTTACTTGCAATTTCAGCTCTTCCACAAATTCCACACAATTTCACAGACTGTCATTTTGTATTTTTGGATCTGCTCATGACTTTGTATATGACTCTGTATATGACTTTGGGTAGGTTTCTTGCCAGCTTTGTGCCTCGATTTACTCTTCAAACACTGTTATTTATTGCTGTTCTTCGACATTTGCTGAAGTGCCATTAGGAAATGCCCATTGCAGGTTTTAAAAGGTCTTAAGTCCTTCCAGCTGAGTGGAGATTTATTCCTTACTGCCACTGGAAATCAGGGAAGTCTCCCCTCTTAAAGCATCTGAAGGACCTTCAATTTCTTATTAGCACAGGAAAAATCCACAGCAAAGCACCAAGCTGAACCCCAGAGTCTTGAATTTTAGTGCATGACTCAGATTGTACCCTCCCCATTCCCCAGTTTTGTTTATTTTCGCAGCAGTGCTTTGAATTGTATTGAATTTTCCAATGATTACTCATTTGAGTGCATCTTCATGCTGGGATCCTGCCCACACCCCCACTCCCTCCCCCTTGGGGCTCAGCAGGGGCAGGGAGTGGCAAAGACACGGCAGGGCAGGCACCAGTCACTCACTTTGCTCACGTTTTGGCTTGCCTTGATCTCTTGTGCTTTCCCTTCCACTCTGCCAATCATTCAGTCAGTGTTTTTATTCTTCTGTCTAGTCTTCCTTCAGTGAATAACTCCGCTATCTGATGGGGTCCTGGTAATTCACTGCTTTTTTATTTTAATGAAAACTCTCAATTCTCTTGATATGAGGCCTCGCAGAGCTGGGAGCAGGCAAGCCCCTTCTCATCTGCTCGTGCTCTGAAACCCGTATTCCACAGGGATGCTGCACTCTATTATCTCCCCCCTCTGCCTCTGCTGCTGCAGCCACTCTTGAAAGGAAGCCACTTGAAAAGCGAGAGCGGCAGCAACATGGCTTATGAATTCCCAGCACATTGCTTTACCCTGAAGAATATATTAAACAATAAGCACTTTTTAAACAAAGGGCTTCACTAACCTCACCACAGGCACTGACTCTGCTGATGTATTATTAATTTTAGGCACTAACTTCAAATTATTTGACTGAAATACCACTTATCTGCTCCTAATACTTAGTCATCAGAAAGATATTACCTCTCTCAGAAATGCTCCTTTCCTTTCTTATCTGACTGTTCAAGGAGTACAAACTTGGGTTCCCCAAGTGACAGTAGCCCAACACTGAGCACAGGGAACAAACCCTCTCCTTAAAGCCCACAGTAACAAACCATGAGAAGAATAAATATTATCTGAAATTAAAAATTATGAAATATCAAGACTCACATTTTGGGTAAACAAATAGGCATATTTTCTTTTTCACAGTAAACATGTAGATAAGCTACAGAATCTTAAACTGCCTCAGACTGTTCCACAGAGGGAAGATTGTGCAGACTGTGGAACCAAACTTTCCAAGAGCTCGCTTGTGTCCCAGGCCTATCTTAAGCCTTAGATGTTGCTACTTCATTGCACTCATTCAACTGCTGTCTTTGCCTGCTGAATGGGCTCTCAAGTTTCACATTTACAGTGTGGTAATTATCTTAATCATATTATAGTATGGAGGAAACTTCAGTGAGGAAAATAAAACCATACTGCTCTTGTTGGGCAAACTTTATTTCCTTTAATATTCTGTGTTTGTGTCTTATTGCCTGGCCCTCTCCAACTAATAAGCTTTTAATGACTGTTCCCACTGATACCAGAGCAGCTGATTTGTTTGCATGCTGTCTTTGTTTCCTGGAATAAAATCAATTAAGCTCCTTGTCTCTCTGACCCCATCTTATATTAAGGCTTAGCACAACAATTAGGAGCACGTTATGGTCTTCATTCTTTTATAATTTCAGTTCTACAGACATTGCAGCAAGGCAGGTGTCAGTGCTGAGATTCACTTCCATGCAACACCATGTAGCATGTGTATTAAAAGGCTGCAGTGATCTAATTATTCTACTTACATGCTTCACTTCTGCAAAAGCGATTTAATGAGCCCATGATGACACCTTTCAACAGCCTTCTTGAAAATTTTTTTGGTGAGCAATCCAATGGACAAAGTGATAAATTTGTGGCAGGCAATTTTGAAGATTTTCACAGACTCAAAATATCGAGCTGTTGGAAAGACGCTTCTAGAACACAATGCAGTATCTCGACAAGCAACAAAACTTCTGTTGCTTGCCGAAATATTTTGTTTCCAAATTAACTTGGAGAAAGTTGAACATTCCAAATTAAAGTTTTTAGAGTACGAGCTTTTGCTGAGAGATAGGAAGTTTTTTTTCTGTCAAAACTGCCTCAACTTATTTTTGACCAGCTGTAGAGAAAATGTTCTTCACTTACCATAGCTAATGGCATGATGACTTCATTGCTGTGGAGCAAATCAGCACCCCGCATTCTGTTTTAAACTTGCATTTAACTTTAAGCAGGTTATGGGATCTAATTTATCAGCTCCTGGAACCTCTTGTTGCTAATTGGTTAAATGCCAGATAATAAAAGGGAATATCAGTCCCCATCATTTCACAGGAGGTGTTTTGTACTGGATATTTCCTTTTCGCATCAAATGTAGCATATGTGGTTCCTCTGCAATAACTCCTGAGAGCAACCAGGAGAAGAAAAAGGGTAAAGGAGCATCTGAATTTAGTTTGTTCACTTGCAATACAGAAAAGTGCTCCTATCCCACAATTATCAAGATTTAATTAAAAATATGAAAGGAACAGAACCAAATTGAATTGTAAACTTGGTCACGTTATCACTAATTCTGCCTTGGCAGTTTCTAGAATATTGAATAAATTGCTGTACTTGCTGTGATAGCCTCTGTTGAAAACTTTGGTGACATTTCACTTTGAAAGAAGGAATTCATTGTTCCCCCCAAATGAGGTGTTCTCAAAGTCAGATTTCCCTTTCATGTCCGTAAGCAAAATTTTCAAAGAATTTTTTAAATAATTGGACAGGACTATTCACAGGACTTAATTCTCTTCAGGAAACTCTGGCTTTGTTCCTGGCTGGAATGTGGCTTGTGGAAATGAAGCAGTCTCTGGGCTCCAGGCTTGTCCTGCCTCTCTCACTGTGCGAAAAGGGAAGGGTGGGTTGGAGTTGTTTCAGGTCACTGTGACAAAGGGCAGCACATTTCTCAAAGCACACAGGCCAGAATGGAATCAACTGGTGCCACCTTTGCCTCTGCCATTGCTGCCTTCCCTCCCTGCACCAGCCTGACCCAGCTCCTGGTCCTGCTGGACCTCCTGAACAAGGCAGGGCATTGCCCTGCAGTGGGTGGCACCAGGATCAGTAATCCATGGCTCCCCAGCCCGTCTTCAAACACAAGGAGACCAGTGATCCAAACCCAAGCCCCAGGTTAGCAAGAAACGACAGAAGAATGGGGACATGTCTGACAATTGTGGGTAAAGGCCTGTAAAATGCTGTATAAACACAGGGCTGTGTTCCACTTCCACGCTGAAACAGGAAGATTTTTGTGTTTCAAAGGCAAAAAGTCAATTCTGCCTGTGCCATCTGAGACTGACAGCTGTGCTTCTGCACACCAGCAGTGGTTCTTTTCCAGGCTGGATTATGGAGTGTTTGCCACACAGCCTGGCCTTAAAATATTTGTGAAATGCAGAGTGACAACAGACCTCTAGAGCATCTGAATATCTAATATTTGTGGAAATGCTGGTGGATTGTACTCAGGAGCAAGAAGAGATGGGCATGAAGTCTCTTATCTGAATCCTAAACAGCTCACAGGAGACTCTGAAAATAAGAGAACTATGGAGATCATTTGATTAAATCTTTCCTTTGTCAGTACTTTGTTTGATTTGTGTCTTCTGCCAGAACCTCTGTGAAAGGAGCCAAAGAAGTGCAGAGGTGACAGGAACACGCTTTACTGCAATGTCACTGCCACTGTGATTTGGCTAAATGTGATGCTGACTGGACTAGTCCCTGGTATCTGGGATGCAGTTTAGAACACTGCAGAGTTTTGCTGGTCGGGTAGGAAACATTTAAAGCAGAGAAAGAAACGAGTTTTCTGACCAGTTTCTGCTTTCAAGTGGGTTTGTAGCTCCTTCATCAGAGAAGATGCAGCCTGGTCCCAGGGTGGGTACTTGAGCAGAGAGCTGCTGCCCCTCAAACAGCTTGCACAAAGTCAAGTTCTCATTATTTCTAGCCAGGTATCTGAAAAACCTTCTTGCTTAGGCTCTGACACAAGCTCTAATTATGAGGCGGAGCAAAGAAACAACCCAGTGTTTTAAAGAGGAATTGAGTTGTGATTATTCTATTGATGCTAAGACTTGCTTTGATACAATAGCATCCCACATTACAGCTACTGAAATTCTTGCAGGGCTTTGCAGTCTGCTAAGCAACTGCACTCTCTGCCATCAGGAAGAGATTTTCTGCTCTGGAGAGGTGCAGAAGGAGCCTTTGTCTCTGCTGGAGGCTGCAATAGCTGAAAAGAGAGCAAGGAAAATTACTATGTATATTGTTCATAGTATTAAATATAGAGAATCTAGAGATAGTAAATGCCTGAAAAATGAAAAAAAGGAAAAAGAAAGTAATTTTGTGGCTGCAAAAAAAGTGATATTTTAACATTTGTGGGCTTGACCATAGAGCTGGAAAAGGATACTTTATGACTTGCAACATCAAGGATGTCTCAACAACTCATGGAGTTCAAGAGCAAATGGAGAAATGTTCATAGATCCTGCCATTCCAGTACAGAAGAGCTGGTGCAATGGCCTTGAATTCTTCTTGCATCCTTCCATGATATTCCAATCCTGCTTATTCTTCCAGAGGTGATGATACTATTGACATAAATGAGACTTTCTTACTAGATTCCACCTACATAAACCTTTTCTTGTGTTATTTATTGTGTATTTCTGCCTTCCCACCCCTATTCACATCACAAGACCATCAAAGAAATCAGATCCCTTGTTATTCACACCTGTTTACACAAGGCTTCTCTACACAGTATAAATCTTTTTGTTTTCCTTAATTAACCTTAAACATTCGAAGTCTGATTATTTTTGAAGTCCCTTGAAACGAAGTGACAGACATAATTGTGCTCTTCCAAATTCTGATCGTTATATTTCTCTAAAAATAAAAGCCCAATATGAGATTAATTTAGAATTGTGCACCTGGGGAACCTCTGATTACTGCCTGCAGAATTCAAGGCTATTAAAATATTCAGGGTGAATATGTCTCTTGCACCGAGGGAGGATTTTGGCTCCTCCAGGACTGGAAGGCAGGAGGAGTGTTCACTCTGCTGCCATGGCACAGACCTGCCTCTCTTAGGAGGGCAGAGCCAAAATCAAGAACTTCCTTTATGAGGCATTTTGGGTTGTGAACTCTTCCTTCCCATGAGAAAGAACCAGTGTGGCCACCAGAGCAGCTCTGGCAGCAGGGCAGGAGCTGGCTTTGTTAAGAAGGTGCTTTGGTGATGCAGGAGCTTTATGTGTGAGGTGATTTGTGGGTTTGGTTCACTATGCACCCCCTCATCACAGCCTTACAAGGAATGCGATCTCCTACAGGGGTTTTAACCAGTCTCTTTGGAGCTCTCTGCTTGCAAGGATTGCTGCAAATCCACTGCAAGTGATGTCCATTCCATGAAAATGCCAATTCTCCTTCATGCCTTGAAGCCCTGGGCTTTTCAGTGGTTCTCCTCTCTTATCCAGGAGGATCAGCACCATTGTTAGACACACTCGCTGCAAGCGGGAGCTGGGGCAGTAAATAAATGTTTGGTGTCTTGTTTTCAGTAAGACTAAACCCCTGCTGATTTACTAAAAGAGCGGCTGTGATATAAGTGTGGCTGCAAAAAGGCAAGAAAGCACACTGGGAGGAGAGGCAGAGAATTGGTCCAGGGCAAAATAAAACTGTGCAGAGGCAAACCAGGCACTCAGAGGGGAACTCTGTGCATCTGTCAGGCACTGAAGTTAATTCAGATTCACACTATACTGGAGTCTTGTTTGGCAGAAATGGCTTTTGCTTCAATTAAGTTAATATACAGTGTTTAGTATTTGGCCCTGTATAGATGAGCTCTCAATACAGCTTAGAAACTTAAGGAAGTCAAAGGTGTTGGCATTTTCATGTATTTCATGTATTATAGTGGCAAAAAACCAATTCTTTATTAAAGCCCCTTTTCCTTCCCTTATTTAGGCACTGGAGAGAGCTAGAAAAACTATTAAAATGCAATAAAGTTCAAGCAGAAAAATAAACTAAGGAGCTGAAACATAATTATCCCTCCTTGCAAATGATGCACAAGCAGCATGTAAAGCTACCAAACAAATGATACGAGTAATTTGATGGTGTATGAGGACACTGAGGAAATTTAGATAGAGGGCCAAATTACCCCCAGATGAAATACCACTGACATTACTGAAGTTGAACTCCAAAAGAATTTGTCATGTGCAGACTCCTAATATTCTGTAAATTTTAGCCTGTAATTTTTAACCTGCCTTAATTAAATATTAGCAACATGTATACTTTGTACTTTGAGCCGAACAAATCTGAATTTTGCAAAGCTGCTGCTTAAAATGGCTTTTGATGCACACACAAGCAAACAAACCCATAGTTCTTGGCTAATTACCACTGGTGTTGGCTAAACTTGCTGCTGCTGTTGGGAGGAGAATGATTGTCTCAGAGGCTTCCATCACTTCTCTGGAAATGTCTTTTTCTTTCCAGTGCCTGCTCACCTTTTCAGCCTAAATATTTATTGGTTTCACTATTGTGGTGATTTATTTCTATTTGTTTTTAATTTCCTTGTGTAGTGTTTCAAATGGTACCACAAGCTCTGAATGGATTGGTGTTAAATTACGTAGAGGTGCCACATTGCTCCTGAATGCATGTTTTTGATGAGGTTATTAAAACTTTGACAATACAAATTACCATAGCAACAAAAAACATAAATTCACAGCCTATTCCAACCTCTGGAGTATGAAAATATTTTAGAGCATTCAAACACTTTGCAGCATAGCACAGCTTATGTGCCTCGGCTTGCACTTTGTCATTATGTCCTCAAATAAATCAGCATTCGCTGGTCCTCCATCTCAAACAGCCAAGAAGTCGTGACTTTGTTCTTTTTTCAAAATTTTTAATGTAAAGAATTTGATCCAGCTCTGTTCCTTGTTGGTGACTTTCCCTGTGACCTTCAGGTGATAATTTGAGCATCTTTCTTAGACAAAGAAAGAAAGACACAAATCTGTGAGCAGGATTGTCTCTGCTGGTGACAGTGGAGTTTGGGTCCCATCAAAGGGCTCAGGAAATAATTTCTAGTTTTTCTTTAAAAAACTCTGGGTTTGGAAATGGGTCTGTTGTGCAAGGTGCTGTAAAAATGCTGTAAATCCTTACTTTATAAAAAAGGTATTAGTGAGCAGGTCTCAAACCAGTTCTGGAATACAGGAATTTTGACTTTGCAATAATGGCAAAGTTGAAGGTAGAACTGGGATTAGGAGAACTGCTCCCATTTCCCCCAGCACATTTCAGAGCTGTTCTTTCCCTCCTAAGCAGCATTTGGTGCCTGTAGGTGATTCCGCTGGTACCTGTCCTTTATGTGCTGTGATGTGAAGTCTGAGGCCAAAATGCCATCTCTTCTCTCTGTGTTCTGATCGACCTTGACATACATTTAAAATTATTGTGTAGCTCTGAATGGTTTGGTTGGGCAAGATAACGTGTCTGTCTGTAGGAGGCAGAGAGAGCAAAGAACACGAGTTCAGGGCTGTTTGGGATCTCCCTGGTTATTGATGCAAGTAATTTCCCTGCAGTCAATAGTACAGTCCTGGAAGTCAGAGGAAATGATTTAGATTAAATTCTTGTATAAGAGCAGGAAAGCAGTGGGCATTATTTCATGCCTTTGTGCTCCATGGGTCAGTTTGTATCCCAAGGTTTATGGGGACATTCCGTGGTGACCGTATGGTCTATTTAGGTAACTCTACTGCTTCTGTCGAATGCTTCTGGTGGGGAATCACTCTGCATCCAGGAAATTAATCTGGAAATATGGCCCTGCTTCCCCAAGACCTCTCTTTCTGTACTGATGTTTATTACCTATATAATCTGCTTGGCAACTGATTGTTCCATTCAAACACTGTGCACTTCACCCTGCCAGTGCTGGAGTGCTCAGCTATACCATCCAGGCTTCCTGCCCCCTGTCAATGGACACTGTCCCTTTCCCAGGCAAGGGCAGGGAAAACAGCAGCAGGTTTTCACTCAGGGTTGATCCCTGGCTGAAATAGAATCAGGAGTCAACAGCAAAGTGGATAATTTAGAACCCACATGATCTGTTTTTATCTCTGAATCTAAATATAGAGTGCATAATCAGATTTGTTTTATGGAAAGAAAGCGCTAATTTTAAACATTTTATACCATTTAAAAATTTAAGTAGTTTCAAACTGTTTATTGCTTTATTAATAGACTGTAATTCAACTTTGGAACAAATAGCATTTCTAATCTGCAGAGCTGTAACATGGAAGATTCTGCTTTACAGCTCATTTACTTTATTCCTGTGTCTAAATATCAACAAACAACAGAGCAAGTCTCCACTTGTGGAAGGCTGAAGGAAAAACCTCCTGGCACAAAGGATCTACATGGAGTCAGAATGGGTGATGTGCTTACAATTACAATAGTTAGGAAACTCAAATTCCTGTTTTCTCAACTCTTCTACCTTTCCGTGCGAAATTGGTCTCATTTTACTGTGTAAATGATGTCACTCATCATAGGTGCAGTTCACCCACAAGATACTCTGTTCAATCCTTAGCAAAGGCTCCGACTTGCCCTTTTCTTTTTAATTTCCTCTGCCAGTGAAAAAGCAATGCCATGTTCCATTTCTTTTTCTGGCGTTATTTTGCAGGAACCAGCAAGAACATAACCTCCTCCTCTCCATGAGAGAAAAAGTGAGCTTTTAGCCAAAATTCCAGCTTTCATATTAGCAACATTAAAAAACCCAATTCTGTTGTCCCAGACTTGCCCTACACAGGTGTGACAACACATGAAATGCTGTGTTATTTCTTCTTCTGTGCCAAGGAACTGAAGCATGACCCTACCAATTCTGCACTCAGGCTTCCCAGAGATCTGAAAGGAACTCTGCAGTGGTTGTAAGGGATGGAAGGGAGGACATATAAAACCACAACAAGGATTTTTATCATTTAAAAAGCGTGGGAGAAACTTGACAAACTAGAGACCAGCAAGTCTGACTTTTGTCCTGGACAAAATGGTAGAAAGCTGTAATAAACAGAGATGATAGACACCTAGATAAATACACTGGAGAAAAGACAACATTGTTTTTGTAGAGGGAAGTCATATTTCACAAATCCATTAGAGTTTTTTGGTGGAATCAATAAGTATGTGAGAGTGATCTGGTTTGTGCTGCGTTAGATGGATTTCCTAAAAACTTTAAAGTCAGATTCATCATCAAAACTTCTGAAAGTAGCTGGGCTGTCATGGGCTGAGGGAAAGGCTCCTTCTGTGCACTGTTTTAAGAAGTAGGATAAAAAGGTGGGGGGTTGAGGTTTTTATAATCTCTATTGCTGTTTTAGTGTCATATCCCTGCTTTGAGCAGGGTTGGAGCAGGTAACCCCCTTAGATTCCTCCCATCCTAAATTATACTGTGATTGTGTGGCTAAAAGAGCCTGGCCAAGCTTTCCAAGGGAAGGAATTGGTGTTGGGCCCCTGAAGTTAATGTTACCTGTGGACACTGGGGGTTGCTGGAGATCCCTCCAGTCTCATGCTCATGCTGCTGCAATCAGGGAAATGATCAGAAATTTTGAACCAAGTTCATAGGACTCTCTTTGAATTTAATCCACATGCAGATGATAAAGGTGACTCTTTATTTTAACTTGGATAAGAACACTCAGAAAAGGTTTCTCCAGGGCCCTGTGCGGTGGGGAAAGGTGGCAGCTGACTAAAGGGATCATCAGAGTGACACCTGATGGTGCAAACAGAGGTTAAAAGGAATGTGATGGGACTAGGTCTGGGAGGAGAATCATTGCAGAGAATTACTTGATATCACAAAGCACTTTATTTTCTTTCCCCCACAGTAAACTTGAATGATCTTAATGACAGAAAATGAGATCCAGCAGGTGTAAACTACAGCAGTTAAATATTCATGAGGGAAAGTAAAAGCAGGAACTGAATTTAAGTAAGAGGTCAGTGCAGGGTAAGATTCTTCAGGGCACTGAAGCAAAATAGCTGTCAAACTGCAGTGCAGACAGTGATGAAAGGACAGCTTGAAAGAAAATGGTAATGGTCAAAGTCAGCTTGTAGATAAAACTGTGAGGAAGAGGCGGATTGAAAAATGCTCTTGAAATGTGGCTGAACCATTTCCAGGGTACGAAATTCTGTGCCAGAGAATTCGAGAGAAGCACTGGAGTAAAATTCTGATGAGACATGAAGATGTGGAGGGGCTGACTTCTGACCTTCTGCACATCTCCAGACATGCTTGGTCACTGTTGATAAGCCTGTAACCCTTCCCACAAATAAATGCCCCCAAACAGAAAAACTAATAAAAATTCCAAGGGGTGGTTCTTCTCCATGATTTTCAGCTCGGGAATGTCACTAGGAGAGGAGAGCAATCCTCGAAGTGATAAAATAGTGGGATCAAACATTCAAAGTAAGAAGAATAAGGTGGAGAATCTGAACCTAGACCTGACCCTGTGGCGTGACTTGAAGACACATTTTTTGTCCTGATAGCAAAGCAGGGCTGATTCCATTGAAGTCTGAAATAACACCTTTGTGTGTTAGGACAGTTTGGTGATGTGTCCTAACAAGTAGCTGCTCCAGATACTGCGTGCAAAAGTCAGGATGTGAGAGGTTGCCAAAGACTTAATACCTTTAAAATAGCAAGATTTCATGTATTGTGGCCTAGAAATGCTCTGTGAAACCTGTGCTCAGTAGGGGGAATCCAGAAGGGGTTCTTGCTCCAAATATCTCTGTGCCATTATGTACCCGAAGAGCATGAGCTGAGAAAAAATGGTTAAAAAATCTCCTCAGATTTGACTACGGATCTCAGCTGGGTGTGTGTCCAGGAAATAAACAGCACTGCTTTCAGTCATAGAGTGCTTCACCATCCTACAATATCTAGGTTTAAATAAAACATGGCATAGATACCCTTTACAGCCCAGCTTCTATTTTTATGGGTTGTGAATCCAGCCCTTCCTATCCTGTAGCAGCTCTCAGATGTGTTCCTCTACTTCTCTTCCTCAAATCTTCCTTGAAATTATTGCAGAAGGAATATGGAATATTCCACCCCCTTCATGTTTAACTGGAAAAGAATCATTAGTGCATCTCTGCATATAAGTCTGTGATTCAAATATGTCATCATTTTTGGGGTATTTCTGGCACAAGCAGCATGGCCAAAGTTTTGTTAGATCTTCCCAGCCAGGCAAGCTCTCAGGAGGAGATGGCTCTTTCTCCTCTTGGAACTGCTCAGGATGGAGTTCCCAATGACTTTCAGAAGGTCTCAGGGATCAGGACTTTTTCATTTCATCTACAAGTGCACAGATTTCTAACCTTTCCCTTCCAGAACCTTGCAGCTGACAGCCCTCAATTTCCTGCAGTGCTGGGAAATTTGGCACAGACAAACATCTCAGTTGAGTCTATTTTAAGCCTGTCTGCCAGGCTCTATAAAGAAAAGGTGTAATCCCTTCCAGACTGCTCAGTTCCACAGCTAGTTCAGTCATTTAGGCCTTTGGATAACACGCTTGGGCTTTATTTGGTGCTGGTTTGGGTTTCTTTAATCAGAAACAGGGAGAAGGTCTCCCAGCTTAGATCTTCAGCTGAACAATTTATGGACAGGGAAATGGTGTCAGAGCTATTCACTGATCTCCTGCTTTGTGTTCTATCGGGTTTTGTGTTCTTAGCAAGAAAATCTGGATTTTTGGTACTAGTTACAAGAATGTGCTTGAAGTTGTCTTCATCTTTCAAGCAAAAGCTTAAATGTTGACTCACTTAGGCTGTTTCGTTACCTTCTTAGCTATTTGTTTGGTCGGGGGTTTTGAATAGTTGGGTGTAGTTCTTATTTTTTATTAGAGCAATAATATCTTAATCTCTTGGAAAGTATTGCCTAAAGTTCCAAGTTCCTTTGTGCAGGAGGGTTTTAGAGGCTTGCAGAGAACTGTCTTTTTGTTCCAAAGCCCCTTGTAAAGCAGCAGCAAACATTGCAAAAACTGCTGCTTTCCTGAGACATTGTCTGCAGAGGGAGAAGAAGCAGCAAAGACAAAGAACAGCCATACATGCTTTTTCTCATTCTTTTTAACAGATTGAAATAATTGAACTTGGAAGTTCTGGGAGATAATTTCAGGTTATTTATTTGCATGATGACTAGATCACTGAGCTACTTCTGGGAATGCAGGGCTGCTGGTAAGATTCGTCATTTGAATATATTTACAAACAGCCTCATGTTCCCTGCAGTCAGGGAAGGTGGTCCTGGCTCAATGTGGAGTGACCCCCATTAGTGGCCCTTTTGCTTGGAGTTTTCTTCACTTTCAGGTATTCAGTGCATTCCATTCTCTGGCTTTGTTTTTGCCATTTTTGGTTCAAATGTGATGATGTCGCTCATGGAACAGAAGCACGTGAACAGAATTAGCACGTTTGAATACCTGTCTTGTCTGGGGGTGAACACCAGACCTGGGCTGAAATGAAAATCCAGATTGCATGTGGGTTTTAAAATATAATGTGGCACAAGTGGAGTTTGGATAGCAGCTTGAGTGGTGCAAGGTATGGTAATTACAATACTGCAAAAGATGTAGGCTCTTCCTCAGGATGTTATAGCTGGAAGTAGGGCTAGGAGCTGCTGGTATTCCAGCCTGGGAATTGCTCAGGCTGCCCTGCATTCCCCCAAAATAGTGTTGGGCAGGGTTGGATCCCCGTTTCAGTTCAGTGGGTGTGTCTGAAGTTCCCTCCTCAAGAGCGTGTGAATGGCAGCTCAGTGAAGGGAGGGTGTGTGGGCACCTCCCATCCTCCAGCTGAAATCTGAAATTGCTGTTTCAGTGTTGCAGTTGTGCATGCTGATGTCAGGCACACTCCAGCCCCATATGTACATCAGAGCCTTCGTAAGGAACCAGAATTCCTCTGCAAAGGCAGCAGGAATTCTATTTGCAAGGATTGGAATGACTCAGGGGCCTTTGAAGCGTCATTGGGTTCAGTCTCAAGCAGCCTTTTTCATCCAATAACCTTCTGTAGTGTGCATCCATGGAGGAAGGGAGTCGAATTCATTCTCTAAATGTTAATACACTAAAGGAATGAGAAAAATTGGCCCCATCCTTGAAAGATCATTACAGTCAGGTAAATCACATTTAGTATGACATCGATGAGCTAGAAATGAAGCCGTCATCAAGTGACTTAAACCAAGAAAGTGCTAGAAGACTTTCTGGCTCTCCTGAGATTCCAAATATTACTTGAGAATATTGGCTTTCTGTTATTGACTCTGTTCTGGACTGGGCACTGTTCAGCTATCCCAGCCAAAGGCCCTGGTGCCCAAAGCCCTAAATGCCCCAGGGTATTCCCTCCTTTCTGAGTTAATTTTGCACTAGATGTGTTTGGCATCAGGCTCATGTACATGATTTAATGAGCTCTGTGTAACCTACCAATAGACAAGTGTAGTTAGATCAGTTCTTTTGCTCCCCCACTCAAATGTTATGGAACACTGGGGAAAGAAATGGAGCGTTTATGACAGAATTTTCAGCCTGCTTACATTTTTGGATGAATGTTAGTTAGATGCAGAAGCCTGGAAACACTGGGTATTATCTTGCATTTATAAAGTATATACTGTTCCAAAGGATTCCCAAGCATGTTATAAAACTAAATGGGATTTTCAAGAGTAAGTTTTAGATAAGAATAAAATCTGCTGGGGAGGGAACGAATCAGATGAAGAAAATCTATTGCCCCATTCTTCAATATATGTACAGAGAGCAGTAGGATTATTTTTCTTTCCACAGATAAATGTATTTGCCAGTCTCATTTTGCAGTTTCTATCAAAAGACTTTAAAACACATCTAGGGGGTGGATGTCATTGCCCTGCTCCTGTGGCAAAGGCAACTGAGGCAGAAGGAGTTGTGTTAAAGACATAATTATGCACTGCACAGAAGTAACAAAACTCCTAACTAGGACTGAAAATTAGTCCTAACCAAGGAATAAAGGCTGACAAGATGCAACTTCCTCCTGTTGCTGATCTAATAAATGGCATCTATTAAACAATGGCAATAGAGGATATTTCTAAATCAGCTTTGTTTGAGAGCTGTGTTTGAATACTGTGGGCAGTTGCCACATTGAGGGTGCTGTGCAGGGAGGGAGGAGGTGTCAGACAGTGGCTGCTTCTTGTGGCCTCTCCAGTCCCCAGCACAGGCAAGACCCAGGAGATTGGAGCCATCCTGGCTGCTCACAGGGGAACAGATAATTGTTGAGAAAAGAGTAGCAGACCTTTCTTTCATTAGGTGGCTTGAAAATATGAGCCAAGCTGGGCATGTCCTTGTACAACTCTTGTAATGTGTGATTCCCATTTCTCTGTGAAAATTGCACAGAGGGAACGAGGGAATGATTTACCCAAGTTTGCACAGAATATCTGAATTTAACTGAGGAATTTCACCTACCTCTTTTTGTTCTTGATCCATTCCATATCCAATTTCCTACCTTAGAGGCCTTCAGATTTCAATTTGCTAGGGCCACAGCTACCATATGTAATTACCACTTACAGGTAATCAGAAGATAATGCAGGGTATTATATAGTGTAATATTTCCTCTAAATAGAACGTACCCCTCTGTTAGTTGGCCACCTCCTGTCCCTGCCTTCCCCCACGGATGCAGGGTGCTGCTCCAGGGTGGGAGACTCACTGCTTTGCCCGTTCTGGAGCGAAGCAGCTGAACTCCTCATGTTGTGTCTCAGTGGCAAAAGGTATTGTCATTGTGAGGAAGTGATGTCCTTCTCTGTGAGTGGAAGCTTTTAGAAATGTAGGCTATTGTACAGGAAACAAAAGAGATTGTTTCCATAGCTACTTAGATTCCATCATGAAATTGCTCCTGGGGATTACTGGAAGTCAGAGGGTTTGTCCTCCCTGTAACCCTGGAATCCTGTACATATATTGTGCTCCTAAGACTAAGCATGAAAAAATTAAATGCTTTTCTTTACAAATCTCGAGTTTTCTGGGAATCAAGAGAGCATGACTGAAAGCAAAACAGAAGGATGCACATGGTTGGGCAGTTTTTCTTGAAAATTAAATTGTTTTTCAGCAGCTTGCCATTATTTTTAAGAAATTGTTTTTCATGAGAAAGATATTCACCTGAACTGTGGCCAGTGGGATCTCAGAAGCACTTGCCTTTGCAGTGACAGGAAAATAAGTTATTCTTGTGACAGAACATAAAATATGTGGCAAAATCCAAGCCCTTATAACAATCTAGATATGAAATATATTATGCAGTGTTTAAATAGATCAGTATCATTAGGGACTTAGTACTTTGGGGAAGGATTTGACCCCCCTTTTTCCTGAAGAAGAATCTTCTCTTACTGGCGTGATGCTCCCCTTGAGAATGCTTACACATTTTGAATGACTGAATATGCTTAGAGATAAAATAATAACTGATTACACACAGTGCATTTTTATTAACACTGCAGTAATGCAGGTCACCTTCAAAAATAGATTCCTTTTAGAAAACAAGGAGAATGGCAGTCAAGCTATGATTGTAGGCAAATAATCATCTTAAATGCTTGCTATTTTGTTTTTATAAAATAATATGTTGGAATACATCTTGTTTTAATGACACTGGGGGGAGGTTGGAGGTTTTCAGATAAGAGGGAAAAGTTGGCATGCAATTTTCAACCAGGATTTGTGAATTATTTGTAGGTCTATATAATCCTTGATCTCCCTTGCAAAGTACTGGGGCTGATACTGTTAGCCCTATTTTACAGATAATGAGAAAGTGGCGTGGGGACTTAATAACTTGCCCAGGAAGTTCAGTCAAATTAATTGATAACATACAATATCAAAACAGAAGAGGATTCAGCCCCCACAAATTCAAGCAGAGGTTTCCAAAGCCCCATCTCGTTCTGATGAGAAACCCTATCTATTTGTGCAATTGCTGCAAAGGACTTATTGTTAGCCTGTGTTCCACCTCCATTTCCCTCTTCCTGTCCTTGTGGTGGACACAAATTCATGGCTTTGTTTGTCTTTTTGCCACTTTTGTTGTTGTTTGGTTGCATTTTGTAACAATGTTTGTCTCCCAAAGGAAAACAGCTGCATACACAGTAAACCACAAATATTTGGGGGAACTCTAGGACAGCAGTACCGAAAAGCATGGGTTTGTGCTGCCCTATAACACTGTTCTCGTGCTGCCCAGCTTCTTGGCATGGCTCTTTCAGCAACGGCTGTGGAACCAATTACTGATAAATTATTGATATTGGCAGCTGCTGTGCAGTTCCCCCAGCTGTTACTCACACTCAGACATGTCATGTTTCGTGAACTCTGCTCTAATTTACATAAGTGGCAGAATTCATCCTTAAAACAAACAATATTTTCCCACGTCCTTTTGGTTTGAATATGGAAAAGTTCATTTCCAGGCTCCCTTAGTTAAGTGACAAACTGATGCTTTTTTCCTTTTTATGATGCTTCACGTTAAATAGATATTTTAAATTGCTTGCATGTGGCAGTTTTCTAATCTGAGGGAGGATGGACTTGGATTAGGTGGCTCTTTTCCAGTAAAAGGCTTTGTGATAATCCCTGAGAATATTACATTTATATCTTTTCTGTTTATACCTCCCCACCTTAGTAAAAAATCAGGCGCTCAGAATGTGAAATGCTGCTCAAGTTTCCTGAATTTAAGGATAACATCAGAGAAAATTCAGTCGCCTTATCCTCGAACTCCTTCACACAAATGCTCAGCCCCCATCTGAAACTGCCAGACTGTTATAAAACTAAACTAAAACTGAGCATTAGCAAGCGTGCTCCTTCTCACACACAAAAAAATCCCAATTCTTGCTCAGGATGAAAGCTGTAATTATTTCAAGCTAACATACAGCGTTAGCGCCTGTTGAACTACAACATTTACAAAGCATGAGTGTGCTGACAGTTGGCAGCAGTGGTGGGGGCTGATTAAGTAGGCAAGAATGCTGGAAAAGAGAAGAGTTCTGTGGAGCCTCTGCATTTCTCTCCTCTCCACAGCGAAGGGTGGGCGAGCAGCTGCCCCCACAGAGGAGGGTGAGGCTGCTCCTTGGCCAACAGGCGTCTCAAATGGATTAGAGCAGCCCAGGGTTTACTGGTTTTGTTTGGTTTTCAGGGAAAAGTATAAAACAGGGTAAGATGAGAGAGAAAATATTAACAAGCTGGTAAGGTTACCAAAGGAAGATTTTGAGGAATAAATAAATAAATAAATTCAAGCCCCATGGGTAATGTAAAATCCATGTTCTCATCTGACAAGTAAAGGATTGGCTTGGAAATGTTCAGATTTGAGAGGGTTTTCATTCTTAAACTGGATCTTGAATCTGTAGCACAGAGAGATGGTCTTAAGATGTAAGAGCAACACGAGTCTGGATTTTATTGCTGAGGTTACCTAAATGGTGTGCATTGCTAGAGGAAGATGATTTCAAAGGCATGTTCTCAATACTGTGAGCTGATGAGCAGAGTATGAGCTGTGGGGGAAGCTTGCAGAGATTTTAATCAGTGAAACAAATTTTCTGGAGAGGATTCAATCTACTCTTCCCTTTTGGAACCTTGAATTTCCTGAAGCTGATCTTTAACAGAGACTGACGTGGCCAAAGACAGCAGCAATGTTATGGATGATCTGACCAGCCCTGAAAAACAAGCATGGTGATTCAAGTTAATACAGCTTTTCAGTGCAGTCTCCTTGCTAACTAAATGTTCCATCTGGCTTGGCTGGTGTTTATCCAAGTTTTCTGATTCTTTTGACCTGTCAGTGCAGATGTGGATTGTGTCCTTAATTCATACTTATTTTATTAGGCAAGAGCAGTGAAGGTGAGCAGTGCTAGTTTGATAGCCCTGGAAAAGGAGGTTGGTAGGAAAAAAATCAAGTTTATTCTTACTATCATTCCAGTCCTGCAACAGCCAATTAAAATTTGCTCAACAGTGTAGCAGAGATGATGCCACCAATCTGCTTCAAAGATTGCAGAAATGGATACAATTCTATTGAACTGACATAGAGAATATGTCCCTGACAGATGTTTATAAGCATTTTTAAAAACAGTAGACACTGTTATCAAGGCAACCAGTCTTTTATATATGAGATACATGTAATTTAAGGATTCCACAAAGTAGCATGATTTGCCCATTTACAGTGGAGCACTAAAATACCAGATGGCAGCAACTAGCCCAAGGTAACTGTGCAGACCAGCAGCAGAGCTGATAATTGAACTTCTGAACTGCAGTCAGAGCTCTACCCTTTAAGTTACATAAATTGTTACTGATAAATGTCACTAATGGTCTCCCATGTCCATTAACTCTGGCACTACAGCAAATTGTGTGCTCACAGGAGCACAGAAAATGTGACTTTCTACTCCTGAAGATGTGAAGATGAATGTAGTGATGGAAGAAGAAAGCAGCCATTGTGATCCACAGGCACAGCACAAGTGGGCTGTGTTTAGGGTATGGAGGGTAAGCCATGCCAGGGTGCCCTGTGAAAGAAGGTATATGAATTGTTCTAAAATGTGCTTTAAAGATATAAATAAATAATTTGAGGAAATGGAACTTATTGGTGGGACTGAGAAATGGAAATCAACATAAAGAATGACAGGGGAGAACAGCCATGAGAAGAAAAATAGACCCCAGCTTGTGTTGCTCTCTGACCTGAAATGTACAGTCATGAGCTAGTCAGGTGAGAAATCTGCACAATCTTGAGAATAAAACTCAGCTGTCACCTCATAATAAAAGTGACTGGTGCCTCTGGGAATGAAGAACAAGCTCCAGCTAAGCAAATTGCAAGGGCTGTTTGTCATCACATAGTGTTGTACGTGCTTTTCATTTACATGTTACTTTTTCCCCCCTTTCAAATTGCACCCATAAGTCATGGGGGGGAAATCTCAATAGTCACCTTCATTAGACAAACTTATTCTTTGAAATTCAGGGCAAGGAGCGTATGGAAATTCCTACAGCAAAGAACAGACACTACACCCAGAATAAAAATCAGCACTGTGCAATATTGAAAGGAGTGCCATTATGGGTTATTTTGAATGAGACCATGGTACGATTGAAATTCAATTACCTCTTCTGCTTTGAAGGGCCAAGCAGCTCGGAGAGCACAAAGTTAGAGCAGAAGGATTAAGAGAACAAAGAGTCTATGTTGATTGTTGTTCTTGGTAATTCTCTTCTGGCTTGATGCTTATAACCTATCCTGAGAGCCCCGGGGTTGTTTGTGGTAAATGTTGTTTATGCTGTGGCTGTGCAGCCGGGCTGTGCTTTTGGAGTTCTTGATCAAAGACATGGTATGGACAATTGATCTCTTAAGTAGCCAGAACATCTTTGGTAGAATGAACCTTGTTTATAACTTGCCCTGAATCCCTGATTTGTAGTGAAAGCTTGTTGAGTGAATGACTTCACGTCTAGTTTGTGTATTCTTCTTCTTCTTTTAGCCTGAATTTTGTTTGTTGTCTTTTAAATTTTTGGTTTGAAGATATACAAGCTTTTTTCTCCATGGGAAATACATCTACCAGCGAGTAAGAAATAACACAGGTAGAAAATACATCTTCTTTCTCTTATACTGCTGTAGTGCTTAAAAAACTTGTCCTCAAAAGACTCACTTGTCCAGAATTCCACTTGGATGCAACCACAAGAGCTTTGATAGAGGGAGCACTTTATAGATGCAGACCCTGATTCCATGCCTTTTGTGACCTTTGTCAGCAGAAGCAGAGCAATCACTTTAATATCAAACTTTGCATAGTTGATTGACAGTTCTCTGAATGCCTCTGAGCCATCCTTGGCTACTCTGACTTGAGAGGAGCAATAATGTTTCCCCATAATTTCTTACATCACGCAGCTCAACAGATTCGTTTGGTGATGTGGATCCTCCTGGAATGATGATCTGTACTTTTCAGCTGAACTGGAATTTCCCATCCTTGCAGGTAAATCTTTACACATTTCCACCAGGATGGAGAAGTCAGAGTACCAACTTCAGTGTGGAATGAGAGGAAATCTTGTTTCTGTAGCCAGCACAATTTAAGCTTGAAGAGAAAGCTTAGGCTGAGATTTGTGTTGCTAAAGGGATAATGCATTTGGAGCGAGATTCATTCTTTGTTTGCTCCTTTGTAAATACATCCCAATGCACCTTTTTGCTATGAATTCTATTCCTTTCTTACACACCATTTCAATGCATAAATGTGATTATCGATATTTTTTAAAAATAGTAACTTGAAATGAACACAGCGGTATAATAGAAGTAAACTGAATTTGAGTTCCATTTTAGGGCTCCTTCAATACAAAAATAGGCTTTAGACATATATGCAGCCTTTGCACATGCCCCCACACTAACAGAGATAGAATGCAACATTTTGTTAATGGCTCTGAAAGCAACTATAGCAAAATAAACCCCTTTGGGATAGAGAGATGTATATAATTAGAGTTGTAGATCTCAGATTAAGTCATTTATCTTTGACTCCTTATGAGATGCGTTGTCCTGTGCCCCTGCATACAGTCTGTACTCTAGCAATTACACAAAGGCAATTGCTATAAATGCCTTTGCCTTCTCTGGAAATTAGAATTTAAATTTTGTCCTTTCAAACACTCCACAAAGAATGTCTCTGAAATTACTATTCAGTAGGTAACATGGGATTATTGCCACATCCATTTCCTTCGGCTCAGACTAAAAGCTGTTCCAAGCAGGGTCAGTCCCATCAACGTTCCCTCTTGGAAAACCACAGCCTGCAAGCTGCCTTGCTCCTCTCATTGTATTGCTAGTGCTTTTTATTTTCAAAGACAGCCACGTATTCTGCAGCCCAGACTCACTGGAAGGTTGCTGTGTTCAAATAGACTGTGCTGTGGCTGAAAATTAAGGAAATAATAAACAGTTATTCACTACAAACTCAGTAATAATGCCCTACAGATGGAGCGGCCCAGAGAAGCATGTTTCATTTGGGTTATTAAATTTAGATAAGATCTTAAGAAGACCTCACTTTGCTTTTCATGAGAGTCTGGCTCCTTCTGTGTGGCAACACCTGAACACAGAGCCACAACAGTTCTTAGAAGGCAAGAACCTGACCCATTTTTATAGGGACCCTGGCAGTGTGTGAATGTGTCATAAGTACTTACTCTGCTCTTTGACCTGACACCGTGCTCCCAGTGCTCAGTTCATTAGAGTGGTGTTGAGGAGTTGCTTTCTGGGCCCCGAGTTGCTGCCAATAACAGAGGAAGTTGAAACTTGTCGAAATTCCAGTTACATCACTCGTTCCGTCCTTGGTTTCCTCTATGACCTGATGCTTCACTGACCTGCTTTCAAACACACAGGCATTCTGCTGCAGAGATCATGGCCCGTGGCATTGCTTTCAGTGCTGGAAAACCCAGCTGTCACAGTCTTTACCTGTGATTTACAACATTTCCATTTATTTATAAGACATAAAGCTCACAAGTGATCGCAAAGAAAGAATTCCAAGGAGGATAACATGGTCTGATTTCCAGTCTCAGGGTACCTTTTCTGCTGAGCAGATCCCAGTGTCAAGTGCACTTTCTGGAGAACACTCAGAAAGTACTTTAAAAGTTTCTGATATTTTTTACTGCTCTTTGTTCTTAGGCTCAGTGAATGCATAAAAACTAGACAGGTACTGCCCTCTTCCAAAAATTCTCAGTGCTCATCGAAGTGGACTCATTATCTTTAGAAAAGCACTTGCTCCCTTTGTGGAAATTCCCAGCCATTGTTGTCAGGCTGAGAAGTAATCAAGCAAAAGCCTTCAGTGTAGCTGCATACAATTGATTATGTTTCAAGAATTACAGGCAATTTAAGGCATGGTAGGAATGCACTTCCCTTTTTCTATTTCCAGCCATTTTCCAATTACAAAGTATTCCTGTCCTGGCATGAACATCTGCATTCCTTTGCTAAAAGACACATTTCTGATAGAACAGCAAATTCTCCAATGGTATGAAAAGCTTATTTTTTCATTCCCAAACTTGTATAGACAAGAGAGAAAAGAAAAGGAAAATGATGTCATCTCTGATATTGCAGTAATGGCTTTTTGTCAACTCTTGGTTCCTCTCGTTCCTTCCAGCACTGAACAACCCGACAGTGCCTCCTCATGTGTTCAAAAAGCAACCTTTTCCCTGAGAGCAGGACTCTGGAAACCTTTCTGCCCAGTTTCAGTTCATTACAAAGACTAATACTGGCACAAATTCATGTCCTGAGTTATTTTTTGTCCATCCAGACCTACATGTATGAAATGCAAGGCATCTTCAATTCTCCCTGTGATAACCTGGAGCTGGGAGAGCCCTCAACTGATTTCATTTTCCTTCTGGTCAGTCTCTTTAATTCAGGGCATTAATATCTCAACTGAAGGTTATGTGAAACTGTGTCATATTCCTGTGGGAAGAGATGAGGTCACAGAACTGGCACGTTCCTCCTAAGTGTGTGCATCAGCTGGGTGAATCATGTCCACAGAATAACACAAAGTTGCTGTTCTTATTTAACCTTTGTTTTTCATTCTCTTTTAAGGATTTTTATTCCCCTAAAGAGTTATTCAGAAGAAGGGAGAAAAATAGAAGGAAAAATTTTTGTTTGCTTAAAAGAAAGGAATAATCTTTTTAAAAATATGAAATATCTAGAGAGTCCTAAGAGCAGAACAGTGCAGAGTACACAGTAATGACCCGTTAATGCACTTCTCAGGTGGTAAATGGCCCATTAATGCTCCCTTGTCAAGTCAGCTTGTATAATTTATTCCAATTCACAGTCAGGGCATGGTGGAGAAGGGAAGCAGCACTGTAGAGATGGTGTTGGAGACTTTAACATCACAGGTCTTGCTCTTTCTCGGGGATGATTCTTTACGGATGTTTTCAGTGATCTCTGTTCCCGAAGCAACGTAACCAGAATGTCTGACACTGGGACAAGCTTGGAACATTAACACCCTTAAGCAAAGAAGCTGCTTTCTCCCATCTTATGCAGCCCAGTTTCACATCAGTAACATCCCTCCAAGAAATAATTTGTTCCCTGGACATGCCACTCTCCCGCAGCAACACCAGCAGACTCGGCACAGAGAGCTGCCATCCCTGCCATGCCACCCTTCCCAAGGCTGGGACACCGTGCTGTTGTCCAGGCCCTCAGTGATGGTGCAGTGGTCCCCCAAGCCTGGCAGGACCTTGGGGTGATCTGTGCTGTATTTCCAGGCTGCTCAGCCTCACCCTGAGCTAATGCCTGTGGCACAGATAATCCACAGCCTCCTGTGGTTCCTCTGCCCACCCCAGGCATGAGGAAATAAACCTGCATAATGTGTCAGAGGTTTGCCTGGCACATGCCTTAAAAACTTCAAACACCGAGATTCCCCATGTCCCCACAATCTGTTTCAGGGTTTAGCTTTACAGAATGCTCCCTATGTTTAAGCTAATTTCCCCCTGTTGCAGATGCAGCCCATTACTATCACTCCTCCCTAAAATAAGCACACAAAACCTGCTTATTCCTTTTCCCCTTTGCAGCAGCCTTTTATGTACTTTGAAGACTGTTATCCCTTCTTTTGGCTGTCTCTTCTCTAGTCTGCACAGCCCCAGATCTTTCAACCTCACCTCCTAAGTTTCGTACTTTGATCTTCCTCGCTGCAGGAATGAGACAACTTTTTACCTGAAGTGTAGTTTCCAAAGCTCGGCGCAGTTAGAGGAGAGTGGAGAATGACTTGATGTGTCACATGGCTTGGAGCTAAACCACTATTTGTGTTTCCCGTGTGGCTCAGCAAACTTCTGGCTCATATTCTGCTTTTGACTCTCTATGATCTCAGCATTTCTCTTTCTGCAGGAAAGGGACCAGCCCGTGTCTTTCAGCCTGCACTTGTACAAATGGTTGACCTCAAATGTAGAAATTTGCATTTGTTCTTTCTAGGTTACATCCTTTTTCGTGTTTCTTTCTTCACTTACCTGTTCAGCTAAATAACTACTAATCAACAAGAGGAATGTAGAGACCCTCTGACCACAGCTGGAGAAAATGACTGTCTATCTCTGGCTGTGAATGTGGAATTTTTATTTTAAAATTTTCCTAAATAGGTAACATTAACTTTTTGTCTCTTTTACGTATAAATTTTAAAACTGTGCTAGTTGCTCTCGGATTCTTCAGTTATAATGTCAAAAAAGTGAAATCTCTTGACAGTGATGCTGATCTTTTCTTCCTTATAAAAAGGAAAAATTAGGGGAAAAAAATCCAGCATTTCAGGTAGCAAATATTAAGTTTGGCTCATATTTCTGATGTGACAAAAACACTTGTTTTGCCTGAGAGGATCTAGACTAACAATGAGGTGAATCCTGCTGATGCTGAAGACTGTAGAAAATCTCCCATTTAGTGGATCCATGTTTTAAAACATCTTTATTATGATCCTGCAGGTTATCACCTTGCCAGCGTGTGTAGGCTTTGTGGTTACAATGGGAAAGAGCTGCATCATCCCCACGGGAAGCAATGAAAACCTGCAGAAAACTGTTTTCACAGATGTGGCTTCACTTTTAAAATTTAATTGTTTTTCTTACAACTTCTGATTCCTGTCATGGATAAAAAATGGCATCACGTTTGAAATAGTTCGTGACAGTGTCATGGTGTGTGATCAGCCACTAAAGAATGTGTTCCTGATATTAACATTTTCTGATTTTAAGTACTTTGCTCAGTAATGCTGAGCAGGGGTGTTTGGAAGAGCAGAATGTACTTGACCATACCCATCCCCTTCAAAGTTCATAACGACTGAACAGCTAAATCCCTTCTAATGCATCAGAAAATATGATCTATAGCTCATTCCTGTGCTCTGAAACTATGGCAAATGGCCCATGACTGGTCTACAAGAGCATATTAAATACATTTTGGCTGAAGTTTCTTAAGAATGCCTAGACAAAGAATTATGGATGGATGACAGACACTTAGCACTCCCCAAAAAATGAGGTCTTTTGCCAACAGCAGATTTTTCACTTCTGAGTTTAGATCAGCTTAAATAAAGATTTTCCAGATGAGTCCTGCCCTGTGGATCTCTGATTGTAACACACAGTTGGGATGTTAAATCTTCATCTTTATGAGGCAGTCAAATGCATGTTAGCACTGTAGTTGACTGTTCCATCCGAGAACTAAGCCATATTTATACATTTACATGCGTATATTTACATGTACCTGTGCCTGAGGGAGCTTTGGAGGTAGTTGTGTGAGCTGCAGGGATATCTGAGCATTTGAGACATCATATCCATGTGTTGTGATCAGCATCTTTGTGTTCTCCCCCTGTGAGACCTGTTGGCAGCACTAACGAGGTGCAACTGCCAGAATGGGCACAGGGAAGCTTGGCAAGCAGCACCCACACTCTGCTAATGAGGACAGAGGGAGGAGGGCACCTCTGTGAGCACAGAGGCAGCTTCTGGTGGTGGGCAGCCCAGAGAGAAAACAATATTGTCTGTGTGGGATTTAAAGCTATGTCAGAGCCCTCCTTCCCTGCAGAGTGCTGTCCCATCTGCTGTTCAGGCAGAAGGTAGTCATGGAGGTGGGAAAATGCACCTTGGGAAAGCTGCTGTTCTGAGCTAGTGAGAGAAAACTCATGTGACAACATGGGAGGCACACCTGTGTGTCATACAACAGGAAAGGAGCAGCAGAAAGTGGCAGGGAGGAGAAGAAATGCAAAGAGCCCATCTGCGTGGATCCTGGATTGTGCAAGAAGCGGGATTTCCCCTGACCTTCTTGGAGCTGCACCAGCTCACGTGGGAGCGGGACTCAGGTAGAAAACCCCTCCAGAAAGCAGTCTCAGCCCACTCCGAGCGAAGCCGTTTCACCAGAAGCTGAGAGGCAAACTTCCTATCCTGACAGCTCCGCTAACCACTGAGAAGGTGCCTTTTTTTAGGGGTTGAGGAGGGCATATAGCCAAAGGCATCCTACATTCCTTCTGCTGAGTGTGAAGGTTGCCAAAATTAGCGCACGTACACAGTGCACAATAAGCCATTTCCCGCTTGATATGCCAAGCAGGCTGAGGGATCTGTGAATTATGCTGCTAGGAGGAAGCACATACCCAGCATCCTGTCCATCAAAGCAGAAAACACCTCCAAACGGCAGCAAGAGCGAACCAGCATCGCAAGAAACTGTCGAAAACCAGCAGCAGAACCGTGCAGATAAAATTCCGAGCTGGTGCAGACAGCTCCAAACCCCCTGCCAAAAGTGAGAAAGCAGCGTACGCCAGAGTGTAATCAAGCTCTTCAAATCTACTAGGCAAGTGCCTCTGCAGTGGCTCTTTCTCCAGGAATGTGAAGTTCTGAGTGCTGTCTTGAGGGAGACATTTCACACTACTTCTGTAGGTACAGCAGCAAAATTGCTTCAGCCCGAGCAGCATCGCATGGCTCTTTATTCCATTTTGCAGGGGTAATAAACATTAGCTGAATAATTTAGGCTGAGACATTTTGGCCCATAAAATTTTTTTCTGTTGACAAACAGTTATTTGTATCATCCACAATAACCATTTTTAAGGACAGCAGAATGAAGCTAAGTTTTCTATTTAACAGTTTCAAACTTTTTTTTTGTTTAGAAGGCCTGATTTATTCACGCTGTGTTCAGTGTTTTAGTGTGGCAGTATTTGGAGCCAGGATTTGGGTAAAAACATTATCCATTGGCAAGAAAAGGAAGAGATGAGAGATGTGGTATTTATTTTTCAAGCAATTGGCCCACTGTTTTAGCAATGAGGGGAAGAAAGGGACTTGATTTCTTACAAGAAATCTTTTTGATTTTTATGTATTCATCTGTAAATCTGACTGGAAAGATCATGGATATGGAAGAGGATTAGGGTCCTCTACTCACTCAGATGCAGGTGGTCAGAAAGTTTCTTTGAGAGAATGAAGGATGCAGGTTCATTGTTTCTGAAGAGGGTTACACCTGGAGAAAAAGAAGCAAAACATGTTCAGTGAGAATTGCTCTGGGCAGGTAAAGTCCCGTGCCCAAATACCAAGTGAGAGATGGAGGCAATCATTTAAAGTATTGTGGAAAAATGATCAGGTTTTACACTAACGCAGGTAAAGGGAGTTCTAATGGAAAACAACCCAAACCCTCCTGTTTTGTTCTGTATTTGATCCTCTTTATTGTGTTCACTTACTTGAACATACTTTCCTGAATGGCAGCACAGAGCATGTGGAGTCTCCCCCTGTGTGGCATTACACTCTGCTGACAGGCTGGGGCTTGGCATAGGGTGAGCCACAATGGTTACCAGCGTGTATTATTTCTTGGCTCTGCCTGTCCTTAAACTGATGATTCTGGATATCCATCCCACAGCTTTTGGCATTGGTTTCACATCAGGTTGTGTCCCAAGGCCTTCTAGGTGTAAATAGGAACAGCAAGTATTCCAGGGCTCAATGGGAAATATTATACTTTAGCTTATGTGATATGTTGCTGGAGATATAAAAGAAAAATTTAAAAAAGAAAATGGAAATATATGGTAACCACATACATTTTAATTGCAGAGGTCTAATATCTTATTGAATCTTTATTTTCACGGGTATGAACTTAGGGAGAATTTCCTTTCTAGGTAAGACCAGCTGCTAGTGAGTTTGTGCCTTATGAAAGTAGTTTCTTCTCAACTATCTTGCAATTGAAATATTGTTAAGCCATTTTCTAAATATGGTGGTAACATTAAAAAGCACAGCAAGCTATTTCTGGTTTTCTTTCTGTGCAGCACTTGGCAGGTGTGGAAAATTCTGCCTTAAGTGTGCCAGCAGCCGGGTCCTGTGCTCTGGTGAGAACAGGACTACCAGAGAAAGTCAGGTAGAATTGGGGTGCCTTTAGTGAATAATTGCTTTTTGAAAAAGTGAAGTCTCCTGTCTATGAGTTTCCTGCTACTGGGAAAGTTTGTGATCTGCGGGAGATGTGTTACATGAACTCAGTGGAATGTAGTCAGGAAGCAGAAGGAATTCCATGGCATGCAGTCTGCAGCAAGGGCTTTAATCTATCCTGAAGTCACTTGAAGCTCTCTCCTTTTCCCCTTCATATACCCTTTTAAACACGAAGCAGCCTGTTGAACACACACACACACACACACACACACACACACACACAATGTTAACTGAGATCTGTGTGATATTCTTTAGAAGTTTGGTGGCCAGACAGCAGGCCTGAGATGTGAAGCCCCTTGCTGTCCCTGTGCACACAAGCCCTTCCACACAGCCACAGGGTGGGCAGTGACGGGGCTCTTTGCTCCCACTCCGAACGAGCTGGAATTGCAGGACTGAGGCCCCCCGTTCACTCCATCAGCTTCACACAACCCGTGGGGCTGAGGGGGTCAGATCCTCGGGACTGAGGTTTTTCTGAGCGTGCAGGTGGCTCTGATGGCTGACATTTTGGTGTTGAGCAGGCTGCTTTAATGAGCACGTGAGCCAGGTTTCAGCTTCAATCAGATCTTATTCCCTCGTGTGTCCCTGCTGCCTCTCCAAGGCTGCAAAGCCCTTTCAAAGGTTACTGGTTTGAAACACTTTAGGGGGTACAGTCCTGTACCAGCCCTGTAACTGCCTGCATTATTTTGGTGGCAATAGACAAAGAGAGGAAAGCGCTCTTTGATTTTTTTTTTCCTTTATGTGCTGCTTTGCAAGTATTTTTCCATCCAATTAATCCCACTAGGTTTCTAATTGAAGTGGTGGTTTGCATAAATATTAATCAGTCACTAAGAAACATGAAGGGTCAGGGCATGCCACAGCAAGGAGTGTGTTTGGTACCTACTCTGAGGTGTTTTTGCTGAGCTCTCATATTGCAGATGCTTATACTGTTTTTCCCCGGTATGTTTTCTTTGAGTTCTATTGGTAATAGCAATATAGGTAACTGAATTATGTAAATATGTTACTTGTTCTAGTTCTCCCTTAATACCATTTCAACGGGAAGTAAGTGGCTACATATATTCTGTGTTGGGCTGGTCTCTCAGTCCCTCTCTGACTAATGAATGGAGAAACATTCCTTCACTCTCCCTAGTGTAATATGTTGTGTGCACAAATAAATTAGAGTCTTGGAGGCCTTTATATAGTAGGGGCTATATAACCTGCTAAAGAAATTCGCAAAGCAATGTTCTTGGTACTCACCTTGGCTCTCTAACTTCTTTGCTGCTGGCACATATTCAGCTCCAAACTGAGACAGTTTCAGATGCTTTGCTTCACAGGATTGCTTTCATTTCAGTGTCCATGGGATCAGTCTGACCTCTTCATTAGATCCCCTTACCTTTGGTAATTCAGTTCTTTAAAAATTTAGAAAAATTAAAGAACTAGTTAGGAAGGCAAATTGAAAATGAAAGGTACTGGCCAGGCTAAGGCTTCTTTCTTTGTTATCAGTACTTAATTACAGGAAAAATATTTCCTGTGCAGAACTGGCAATGCTCTGGAATTGTGTGTTGTCCTCAGTTCTCCCTGTGCTGTCCCCAGGCACACAGGCTGTGACCAAGGATAAGCTGGGTGGTTGGGTGAGTAAATGAAGTTGGAGCTGTGTAAGGACAGTTTGGGTTCTGCAGGGCTGGGGGGGTTCAGGTGTGCGAAGGAACCTCAGGAATCTGAGTTCAGATTGTTTCATCATAAAGCTAGAAAAATCTCCATCTTCCTGACATCTGTAGGAAAAAGGATCTTACTAAAAATAACTTTCACAGTTTCAAACCTTATTCTGCTCTTGGGACTGGACTGCAATTAGCTTTTCTTGGTGGCACATTTCTGTGCTTTAGCAGGATGGCAGCACATGACCATGACAAGATTCGGCTTTGTCAGACAGAGGAAGGGGCAGAGCTGGTTGTATAAAACCAGCAAAGCTGACTTTTCTATCAGTGCTTTTCAACCAAGCTGGACAAGGTGGAGAAACATGACAAAATATCAGAGCTTCACTATTAATACTTAAATGTTACATATCACTTTGCCATCCATCCTTGTACTCCAATAGTGCAAAAAGCACATCCCCATCCGTAGGTCCAGGACACAGCCCAGAGTTGTATCCATTAGGCTTTCTTTCCCATTGCCATTATTAAGCTCAGTGAAGTCACAAATGCTGTTAAAATTAAGTTGCCAGAGGAAAATGGTTCTGAAGCATCCGTTTTTATAATTTCCCCCATGGTGACATCAGACAGCCTCACAGGCATCCAGGGAGCACGAGCACAATTGGAAAGGGGACAGGGAAAGAAGTTTCAATTTTTCTTCTGCTGAAATGTAGGAGTTCTGGGGAAACATAGACAGTTCAGAGATATTTGCCTTCCTCCAGGCATGCCATCAGCTGTTGTATAAGCTTCAAAACAAAACTCACCAAAATGACAGCACTTTGTTTGCTGCTGCAGTGAGGAATTAGGCTGTTCCTGGGGGAGTATTTTTTAACATCCTTGCAAGGCAAGGCTAGAGAGAAGCCTCAAACCACTGTGTGATGACATCCATTCCAAATTCTAAAACATGGGAATGCTCTTCCTGTCTGTCATTGTGCAATAGTCACCTGAAAGGACATTAAAATAGGAATTTTAAAACAGCCAAAGAAAAGTCACAATATGATAGAGCTTGTCAGCTACTAATTTGATATTTACACACATACATGTCCTGTGTCTCCTCGTATTAAATCATCCTGTGCAAGTGTTTAGCTGTTAAATAAAGCAATGTATGACCATAATCAGTAGACCCAGCATCAGTTGTCTCTTCCCTGCCTCCATCATCACAGCTTCGAGTTATCATTGTGCCTCTTCACAGCTCAGTGATTGCCAGGAGTAGATCTGGGTAATCTACCAAGTCATTGTGGTTAGTTTGGAGGTGCTGTGTAAAACTCTGCTACACATTGCAGCGGGCACATGGAGTTAAACTGAGGGTACAGTGTCAGTGAGCTGCTGCTCCCCTGGCTCCAACAACAGCAGAGTCCCTGTGCGTGTACTGAGGGAAGTTTACAAACTCATGGCTATTTGCTTAATAAGGCCAGAATGGAAAGATAAAGTCCAGAGGGAGCCGTGGTTCTGATGGTCAGGAAAAATCAAAGCAATAACAGAAAAAGACAAAGAGTGTAAGACTGGGGAGAACACAGGGCTGGGCTTGGGGAGGGAGAGCCCTCTGGGGGTGCAGGTTGATGTCTTAGAAATCCTGTGCCATGAAACCCTGTGAAGGTTTGAAAAGCCTCACTATTTTGCCTCCACAAAAACATTTTGAAGGATCTACAGTAGCTTGGTCATTAGGTCACTCTTTAGCAGACCAAAGATCCAAGTCTTCTAATCCCTGGAGATCAGATTAGTACGTGGTCTGCTCTGACTGGTCTGTGTATCTCTCACATGTTCAGGGAAGAATATTGCTCATGAAAACATCTATGGCTTTGACAACAGTTCACTTGGATGTGAAATATATTTAAAAAAAAAAAAAAAGCCATTTTTTCCCTTGGCTTTGCCAGTTCTTTATTTTTCTCTGCTTTCATCCCCAAGCCTCCTACCTTTTTCTGTCTTGTCTATTTTGATTCAGCCCATGCCCTGAATGACTCCTGTCTTGCTATGTGCTTGTACAGTGTCTATCACAACGGGTTTCAATCTGTTAGCACCTAGAGGCATTAACATAATGCAGGTAATAAGATCTAAATTTAACTTGCTCACAACTACTTTTACCCACTCTAATATGCATCATGCTCTTCAACTGACAGACTTGAATTGCATATAATAGCTGCCTGGCTACAGTAAACAGACAAAGAAGGTGATAGAAAGCATTTACTTCAATTAAAAATAAAAAAATCCCATTTGGAGACCTGAGCTTCATTTTTTCCCATTGCTTTCAGAAGCTTCACGTCAAGATAGATTTTTCTTCCACTGTGATGACATTAAATCTCATGGCTGGCATAAAATATGCCTTATGAGTTATTAAAGAATGTTACAGTATCTGAATTGGGCAATCATTAAATAAATATTACTACATAGTTTATTAAAAGAAGATTTAAGTGTGTGCATTTTTACTTATTCTCTCTAGAAAGGCTGATTTTATAGGTTTTCTTCTGTTACTTGTTTTTATGATCTGGAATAAACTCTACAAACTTCATGATTCATCCAAATACCTATAGGAGGTTTAATTGATGAAGATCCCATTTGAAACAAGAAATAACTAAATAGCATGTTCCTAATTTTCTGTGTTCAATGAGTATCCCAAACTAAAAACTCCAGAAAATTAAATTTAAATCCTTTAGTCTGTAATTCTTTTCTCTTACAAATTGTAATCATAGAGATTACTAGTAACAATCAAATTATGAATGGGAAATGGGGAAAAAAAATCCCATTCAAAAAGTAGAAAAGGACTAAATCACAGGGAACAATTTTTACAGGTCCGTTTGGACACTACACTGCCTTTAGCTCTTGGCAAAAAATTGTCCTCTTGCTTAGCTCAGCATTCATGGTGTGCTGTCTGCAGTGACCCCCAAGGGAGTCCTTCCACGAAGAGGAGCATAAACCCAGGCAAGACCGTGGGGCTGAGTTTCCAGAAAATTTGTGGTGATAACTGCTTTGCCTTGAGCTGCAGCCGCCTAAAAATCCTGCCTAAGCACCTCACCCAGCTTCCCTCAAGAGCCAATGGAAGGTTTCCAAAACACAGGAGAACCTTTTGGAAGTACCCTTCTCCCTCTCTCTTGACTGTGGAGGTGGCTAATATTGCTTTAAACTGGATCCCAACCTGACCAGCCACTTTGGGATGAATTTCAGTCCCAGCTGCACAGAAAGCTGCACTGGATGGTTGTGTTCCAGCTGCTGCCACTGCGTAGGACTGCACTGCAAAGGAGGGAAGCTGGCTCCACTTTCCCTCTTCCTGAGCACACTTTACACTTTCCAATTTGCAGATGCCTGCTCTCTGTAGTGTGAGCCTCACTTAGGCTTGGAGATAACATGCTACAGCTTAAAAACTGCCTGCTGGACTGGACTGAGATCAAAAGAACTTCTTACAGTCGTGTTGTGTCTTCTCAAAGATTAAGGCAAAGCACAAGGGCATGTACAGCCAGTTTGGTTTCAAGCTGTTGGAAGTGCCTCAGCAAAGAGGAGCACTGAAGTGAGCATTTATCCAGCAGTATGAGTACAGCTGTGTACTGATGAACAAACTGCAAATTCACTTCAAAATGCAATTCTCAGACCGGGCAGCCACTTTCTGTGTGTAACAATGTCATTTTGTCTGTCACAATTGGATTAGTCCTCTGCTGCTGACATTTGCAACCATAGGTAATCTCAGAAAAGTCACAGATCAACATCAGACCGGCCAGTAACAATCATTTTGCTGGTCTGGTGTTTCCCAGGTAGAGATCCCAGGTGCTTTCTCAGAACCAGAGCATTAAAGACCCAAATATTAATACTGTTACCCAAAGATCTGCAGAAAACAGGTCCAGATTGTGATTTATCTAGGTTGTGGTTCTTTTTTTTTTGTTTTTCCCTTACTCTTTTTCCCGAGGAACTCATGCTTATTTCTTTATTCACTCTTATTCTTTCTGAAGGTCTCATGGCCTTGTGGCCCATTTGCAGTTGCCTTCATCTTTGCTAACCCCATTTCATCTTTGATTACACCAGTCTGTGGTGCTGCAAGCTCTTGACCTTTTCTAGAATTCAAACATATGACAGTTGGGTCCATACCCTTGATATGCAGCTCCTCTCGTCCATCTAGAACATAACTTAATCCCTCCTGTCTCTTTTCCATTCAATTGTCTTCTATTTCAATAGGTTCAAAAATAGCTCGTGCATATTTAATTACGCTTCACTTCACTCTGTTCCTTCTAGTCCATTCAGTCTCCAGTGCAGGGCTTTGTCTGCTGACAGACTCCCCATTTCGGCTGGCTGATGTTCAACCTATTACACATCCAGCCCACATGGACTGGAAAAGGTTGTTATCTTGTGACTCTACGCAGCAAAGTATTGCTGAACCAAAAATCAGGTCAACAATGTCATACGAGTGCCTTACAGCTCATGACAAAATTGATCATTAAGGGCCATGAAAGCAGGGTTGAACAGTGGACAGAGAAGTAAAGAAGTAATCAGAAGAATATTCCCTTTCCTCTTTTAATAAGCTATCATTTATCCTTGTTCTGTTTCGATCCCTTTGGGGCATATATCCTGTGCAGAGAAATTGAAAAAAAGAGAAAGAGAGAGAAAAGTAATAATGAAATAGTGCATTTAAACATTCAAACATGTTTAAATATTTGCGGGAGAAAGGAAGAATCTTAGAATTTCTCACTAAATCTGTGGTGAAATGGAAGAAGTACAGGCTTGTCAAAGTAATAATTAAGTTTCAGTTCCAGAGGGACATTTGTGCTGAAATCTGCTGGATTTTCTATCAGAAAATTATCTTTCTGGAGAGCCCTGATCCAGCAGCTCACTGAAGTCAATGGCAGTTTTCCCACTGACTCAAATAGTCCAAGAGTAAAACCCTAAAAAGCAGCTGGATCTTTGTATGTGTTGAGGTTATCACCATGATCATTTGACTTATTGTTTAGCACGAGTGTCTGCTGTCAATTCATGTTCTAACTAAAGTAAATGATATACAAACACCAAGCAGAGGATAGTCCCTGTGCTGAAAAACATCTCTCCAGAGTAGGAGCTTTCCTTTATTCTACAAACAAGCACATCTTTATGAATATATTTACCTCAGCACATTGGGATGCCTGTCAAGGGAATTCCAACAAACACATGAAGGTGCTGGAGGTGAAGTGAACCCTAATTTAGCTATTTGAATATCCTCTGCAAAGGAAAGGCATTCATATTTCATGGATTCACATATCTCAGAGCCCAAGATGTTTGACCTACCCTACATTAGCTCCTCATCTCAAATGAATGTAGTTCATCTCATCTTGCAGCATAAATATGAATGGTGTTTTAAACTGCTGAAGGTGTTTGTTTCCTCTGAGATGCACTTTTCATTTGTTGCATTAGTAGGAGCAGTGAGGATAGCACTTCTTTTAATGCTGTGAGATTAAGTACAGAACCAGGGTGAGTGCAAGGGGAGGGAGCGGAGATGCAGCCAGGGATACTCGTTTGATTTTCCCCTTGAATGAATGAGTTACTCAGGGAAGGGAGTGGCAATCTCCAGGCACCAAAGCACATGACAGTTGGTAAAGTACAAAGATAAAGTAACCTGTACCAAAAAAAGATGTTTCACTCCCATGGTAATGTGTTGGTTAAGGGCTAGAGATGCTAAGCATCCATCAGAGGATGCTCTATGGGCTTGACCTGAAGCCTGCTGAATCCAATCAAAAGATGCTCATTGGTCTCAGAGGATGATGAATCAAGTTTTAAGTGTTTTTCTTCAGTTAACTTCAATTGTTGATATCTTGTCTTCAATCCGTGTGAACTGACACTATTGGTAGGTATGTGCTGAGACTGAGAACTTTGAATGCTGGCCATGCCCCCCAGGCCTGACAGAAGCGTCAGTTAGACTTGTGATATGACAACAAAAGAGGAGTGCTAAAGAGCCATCACATTTTGGGGAAAATGTGAGAAAATTAATGACAGAATATTCGTATTTTGTATCTTTTTTTTTTTTTTTTTAGCAAAAAGGGTGAAATTTGAAGTGCAAAACTTAGAAGGAAATCACTGCAATCATGTCAGCCTTCTCAAGCTGCCAAATTCTGCAAAACCTGGTGTGGCACACACACATAAAGAAAAGAAGTCTGCTTTTTTTGTTCCCTAGAAAATCTTGAAAAGATAATAACTTGAATTAATTGCTGATGCTAATTAATTATCTTTAAAAGTATTTCCCAAGGCACCCAGGCAGCTGAAGTTGTTGAAGGAAGCTTGCAATATATATTTTACCCATCTCTGACCTTCCAGAAGTTTATTGTAGACATTTCACAGGGGCTTCAGATAAAGCCCAGAGAGAAAAAGATCAATTTCTGAGAGTTGTTCCTGCTGCCTGTCTTAGGTTGTGCCATGGCACTGCCTGCTTTGGGGTCATTGCTGTTGCTCTCCCATGCCCCTGGATGTCCCCCAGCCCTGGGTGTCCGTGTGCCCTGGAAGGCAGGCTCCAAGGGCAGGGTCACAGCCTGCCTCGGGGCACTTCTCAGCCACAGGACACTGACATGGCTCCAGTGGCTCCCCAATGTCACCAGTAATAGCTGAGCTGCCCTAAGGCCTCTCGTTCTGAGGTGGAAGATGCTGCAATAGTAATTTTGCCATGTCTTGTCACCTGTGGATGCACCTTTGCTTTCCACAGCTGTATCCCCATTAAACCCCTGGAGCCCCACTCTTGTTCTAGGCTGTTCACACGCACAGAGCACCATACACCTCAAAGTGCTCTCCAAAGCCAGCCTAGGCCATGGCCAGCATAGGCTGTGGCAATCGTTCCCCTTTCCATCTGCATTTCCCTTGGCTCTGAGGGAAACAGAATCAGGTCACTGGTGCAGTAGTGACGAACACAAACGGCAGAGACAAAGGGAAGGGGTGAGTGTGGGAATGCAGGAGCAGTGAGCTGGCTGGGCAGAGCAGATGTTATTGAAGGTACTCCACGAGGGAATTAAACACCAAACAAAGTGCTTAATGCAGTGAGGTCTTTGAGTTGAATTTTTTGTTGGGCATGACACCATTTTTCTCTCTCATTTAATAACTTCTCCAAACCTTGAAACTAATATGTATTTTCTTTTCTGATGCATATTTCACTGCTATTGGAAGAGATTCTGCTTGCTCTCTGGCTTTTGAAGTAACTTAGGTGTGTTTCAAAGAGGAGAAAGGCACCAGAGCGCCCTTAGTATCCCTTTAATGGAATGGTGCACTCAGGTACACTGCAGATACAAAGAGCACCACGCTGGTAGCAGAATGCTGTACACTGGGAACCACAGGAGGGCACATTGTCACTCCTGCCCTCTGCCTCACACACAGGCTCTCCTACTCTAGGCTGTGGACACAGCGAGGTAGGATCATTGTGGGTTCAAAACACAATCATGCAACGTCTCCAACACATGATCTTATGTCAGAAATAGTTAAGGAGTTAATTCTGTGCTGTAAAAACTGTTATTTGGAAACTGCTGTTTTAAAATAGTTGCCATCTTTTGATATATTGGGTATATTTTACCAACCCAGAACTCACTCTTAGACTTGAAACAAAGCTGAGAACAAAGAGTGCCTGTGTGAAACAGAAGTGCTTTAAACACAGCTGCAGGTGCCTGCAAAATGTGCACGCCTGAAAGGAAAGCACTGAAGTCAGAGAAATAAAATGGCCACGGAACTATTATGTACAATGAAAATTCCTGCCTAAACATATATTCTCATTCCATCTCATAGTGCAGCATATATGTCCCTGGGGTGAAAGTCAGAGTTGGTTATGAGAACATTGTAATGAACTGCCTAAGAACTGTGGTGTGCATCCCACAGCCCTCTGCTGGAAGAAATTTGGAGCTCCAAAGTGTGGATCTGATAGAAACAAGCAGGAACTGATTTTTCTGTTATTCAAAAACATTTGTACTTTCAAAAACCCCCAAAAAACAAAGGATACCCTTTTCATAAGGGAGAGCTGAAGACCTTTACCTTTTCTTTAGAGTTCAAAACTTTCTCATGTACTTCAAGACCAAATAGAATAGGAAACTTCCAGACTGGTGGAAAATCAGACATGAATTCTTATGCAACTTATTTCTTTTTATTTGGCTCCCTTTCCCTTTTCTTTGGCAGAAGTTGGTCACTAATAAATATGTCCCTGTGGAAAAATATTTAATGAGAAAAATCTCAGCTAACCTACAATATAGAGCATACTGTATGAAAGTTCTGGGTAAGGGGTTTTCCAATGGCCAAAATATTCCATGGCTTTGGAAGTGCATGTAAGTGGATTTTATTCTGACCACTGCACTGCACCATGGGCTTATGATGCCCTTACTACATCTGGTCTGAGGGAGGTGACATGAGATCTGCTGGTTTGGCTTTCTATTCCCTGACCATTTCCTTAGTGCCAAGTGGAGACACAGCTCTGAATGGAAGGGAGGAAAACAGCAAAAGCAGGTTTGAAAACTTCACTGGGCTGCAACCCAAACCTTTGACCTGCCCATACATCAATGCTGGAATACTCAGATAATGTGAAGGGAAAGAAAGCACAATTGTAACAGAATTTCTTTCTTTAGGTGCCAAGTGCCCTGGAGGGTGAACCAGGTCTCTGTGGATGCAGGAAACCGAGCTATCTCGAAATCCAAGAAGAAAAACATTCTCAGTGGAACCAGACTTGGCGTTCACTCTCCTGGTGCATTGCCAAAGCTTAGGTAAGGCTGAAATTTGATGCAGGTTCCATTGCTGAATTAAAGAAAATTGCTTTTCTAATAATTTGGTGAAAACCAATGCTATAGTTTAGATGTGTTGACATTAAATAGCTTTTGATTTCTGATTTGTTCCATAGTGCTAAGATGGTGCTGGAGGCAATTAGCCGCATTTGGAAGTAGGGGAATGATTGATTGTTCTGCTCCCTCTCAGCTGCTTTGTGGGTTTGACTTTTATCTACAGTTTGAAATCAAAGGGTTCTTTTCTTTTCTTTTAAATTGGTTTACAGTCTGTTGACAAAAAGGCCTTCCATCTGAATAGATTATATACTCTCGTGTAGCTGGATTAAAAATGACAATTATGTTTAAAGAAAGATAATATTTTCCTGATTATTTCGTGCTGGAAAAAAAAGAATGTTATGCTGTAATTTCTGTTTTCAGTTGATGACTTAAGAGCCTTTTTCTCATTTAGAAATTTCTTCGCTCCAGCTCTGCTAAACAATCACAGTTCAGTATTTGTTTGATTTGGTTTTTAAGTCACTACAGGCTCTAAATTTGCAACTAGAAATCAGTGAGGCTCTGTGCTGATTCAGGTTAGAATGAACAACCAGGATAGACTCCTTTTGGATATATTTAAGCATATTTTCAAGAACAATCACACAGCAAGTCAGTGGAGGGCACTTTCTTATGCCAAAACCACATCCATCCCATTATTTGAAAAGCATTATTCCCTGATCTTAATTAGGTAGTGAGAGGTGCTGAGGAACTTTGGTTCCAGGTGCTGCAGTGTGATTGTTGCAGCTCTCACTGATCTGCACTGCAAACACTTCCATCTTGTCAGCTCTTCCTTGGATTTTACAGTTCACCCAGAAAAGAAGGCCCAGGATGCCAGCAGTGTTTCCATGTTGCTGATAACACAATTAGCTTTCTCTGGAGATGACCATCTGCCAGAACCCTGGATCTCAGTACCTCTTTGGGGTTAAGATTATTTTTTTTTTTACACTCCAGCTGCTGTTCTGCAAAAATGATCTCTGGATGAAAAATGCCCACAGGGTCCAGGGGCTGCTCTTCACAACAAACTGCCTGCAGCCAAACCCCAACAGGATAAAAAGGGAAGCTGCAAAAAGCAACTAGATTTACAAATCCATGAGCAGGAAATACTGTTGTAAACATTATTGTCCAGGCTTATTTAGGGACCTTGGGGAGAGTGCAAACACACTCCATGTCTCTGTCATGCCTTGTTTGGTGGTTCCAGCTCCTGAGTAGAGGAGAGAGTGCGAAACTGCTCTGGGTAGGCAAGCAGGAGAGATGGACGGCTCAGAACCCTGCTTCCCATCTGTGCAGCAGCTTCCTCAAGTAGCTGCAGGAGGGGAGGTCAGCCTCTCTATGCAAAAAATCAGAGGAACAAGAGGTTGAGGTGTTGCTGAATCTCTGATGTGCCTCTCAGGGCAGCTCCTTCCTCAGGGTAGATGTTAAAATTGCCATCTGCCCTACCTAGATCACACCTGGTAAGAACAAGAGGTATCTGAGTGGCAGCTGGGTTCGGGAGTTCATTGGCATTCACAGTGTCCAACTATTAGTTCTTATGTTCCATCCTCAAGCTTAGCTTATAAAGATGATACGCCCATAAATTATCCAAATAAGAGGGCAAGACATGCAGACAGACAAGATGAAGAGGGAGGAAGATCAGAGATTTTAAGGCCACGACAGAATTCTCTCTCTCATTTTGTAGCCAGGGTGAATATTTATGATGCATGGATGGGAAAGGCCTACAGAGAAAATACAGCTCACAAATCATATCTCTCAGCGTGCTACAGAGTTTGTTAAAGTTCACTCGTGTCTCCTATGCTTGTACTCCATTAATCATTCTTGCCTCTGAAAACAGGACAAACTTGCATCCCAAATCTGCCTTGAGATCATGCCCATTCCCTCTCACAGTTGTAGCTCTTTCAAGTCCGACTCAACCTTCCTTCTCACAGGAATGAATTGGAAGATCACAACTTTTTAAGTGATGTGTGTCATCTCCTACAGACAATGACATACAAACCTAATCCCTCAGTGTAAAGGTTCTCCTTAGAGACCAGTTCTCTGCCTCCAAAATAATCTTATGGGGTGTTGAAGAGAGTTTCTTTTTGTGAGCTTAAAATCCTTAGGTAAGAAACACTTGATCTGGGATTAAGTGGTTGTAATATTTTCTCCATCTGCATTTTGACCTACTGTGCAAGTGGAATGAAAACTAAAAGTGGGTATTTTATACTACTTTAGTAATTGAATTTTTTTTTTAAGAAACCTTGACCTTCAAATAAGATGTTTACAATTAGTCAGTAAGCCTCTTCCCCTTCTGGATGTTCATACTGCAGTGCAACAAATAGCAGATCAGATGCTGGATCTAATAAATCCTAATTTTACTCTGATGTACATTTGCAGGCTTCTGTGATGCTATTCCTGACTATAAAACTGCCAGTGAGATCAGGGTCGTACTCATGAAGTTGACTCAAGTTTGTGAAAAGCCATAGAATAAAGCAGATACCCACTAGCATGTGCTCTTGTGCCTGGGTGCTCCCCAAGTCCCTCTGCACTCTGTTCCTGTGCAGCACATGAGCTACAAATGAAGGCAAAATAGTATGAATTAAAAATTAGTCATTTGTTTTCCTCCAACACCTTCTATCCACAAACACTGAGATTTCTAAAAACAACCTAATTAAACCTAATTCTATCCCTGAGTCCCACAGATTATATGTGTGGATGTCGAAGTATTGCAGCTCTGCCCACCACTGTAATAAAGCTGTCTCTGAGCTCCAGTATTAGTGTTAACTCCCTGAAAATGGGTTTATTCCCTTCGCACAGGGGGGGTTTGGCATATTTTAACAGTCCCTGTCAGGACATTCACAACCAGTGGAAGAGTTTTTTGGGGGAAAACATTTAGGAAAAAAAAGGAGGAGATGTGGGAAGAACGCATGACGTATGAAGGATGGAAAGAACATTTCAGAAGGCAGATCTACGAAGATAACGGAGGTGCAGACCTCCAGGCTTGGACAAATCTGCCAGGCTGGACACTTTTGTGGTCCAAGTTTGAAGTTCTGTGTTTTTGCATGTTTACTGTTACGGTTTTGATTCAAAAGCTTTATTGTCACCCCCTGCCCGGTTTCTCCCCTCATGGTTGTTCCTCCTGTCGTTTCATTCCCACTCTCCTCCATCTTGTCTTCTTCCCCTCATGGTTTTCCCACCTCTCGCCCTCACCCTGCTTTCCTATTGGCCCTCAGTTCCCGCCTTTGTTGCCCATTGGTCAGGCCTCACCCTGATTTGCATATTCCACGCCTCTCGTCCAATCAGGGTGCAGTTCTAGAACCTTCCCTCAGAGCCCCTATATAAACCCTCAGGGACGGCGCCCGCCATTTCAGCCCCGTGCAGTGTGGGCTGTGCAGAGTCGGCACTGCCGGCCAACAACGTCAGAAAACAGGCGGTATTCCCTGCTGTTGTTCTGCTCCAGCTGGCAGTAGAATTACTATCTTCAGTGATAAATGTTTTTGACTATAATGTTTGGGTGTTCAAGGTTCAAAAGTCACTGAAAAAATGGAGGTTTAGTCATTATGAAGATAATTAAAGCAAATCCTGAGGGAAATGGACCATATTCATTTCTACACTAGCTGGGATTTGCCCTTTCGAACAGCTCTGTGATTCTCAACATGGTTTTCTTTCTTTCACTGTGTGTCCGTTTTCTTTCTGTCTTCTGCATTGTACTGGTATTTATAGTTATGAGAGATTATGGTCAAGTCTTTTCCAATTCAACAGCCAAATAAGAAAGCCCTGAGAGAAGAGGGCTGGAACATGAGGATATAATGCCTCCTGATGGAGCTATAGCTTTTGCTATAGCATAACATCTCTAAGATACAAAGCAAATACCTCATGATCCAGTCAAATGTTTTTATTCCTTTTAACACATACACATATCTGATGTGTGCTGGGTTCCAACATGAACAGGAAAACGCTCTTGCTTTTAATATTCCTTCTTCATTCTGCTGTATTGATTTCATGGTAAGTTGCATAGCATTACCTGCAATTATTTGTCATTTTGCTCTTTAAAAAATCATCTAAAGTCATGGCCAGGGCTGCAAATGAGATGATCACTGGAGTGGAACAGCTGTATCCAAGCTACACTGGCTTGTGCTTAGGGGAATTCGACTTGCATATTTACAGCATAGCCCTCAAAATTTCTGCCTAGTTTTGTAGGAGCTGGAAATGCTAAGGATTTTATATAAAGGGGAAGTCACACCATAAAGGACTGGCTGAGAAATCAGAAGCAATTCAGTAAAATTCGTGTGGCTGAATAATCTGATTTATTAACTAATGTTAATGCATGTGATTTAGCTGTATAGACTTAGATTTTGTGCTGCACTGTCTAACAGTAATTAGCCTCAAACAATAAATATGAAGTGTTCACAGGTCAGAATATAAAGTTCCACTTATCAGACACTAAAATGCATTTTACAGTGTTTCTATGAGGCCACATAGGATGATTTGTGGGCAGATTCACACTGAACTCCACAGGACTGAGGGAGCGAACCCCATCTGATGTAGGAAATAAGTGACCTCAGGTATTCACTGGTAAATCATGACAAAAAGTATTTAATTTGATATTGTTTTGATAATTTTTCTTTAAATTATGCTAATCTTAGCAAATAGCTTTTTAATTTTTAGCAATCAGGTATAATTAAAATGCAAACGAGAGGTTAGAGGCACTACATTCAAGAGACATTTTTAAAAAAACCCCAAAACCAAACTATTAAATGTGGAATCGATCACTTATCATTGACCAAAGTGGAGGATTTTGAGTCACTGTGAAATGGGTTGATTTAATAGCAGGCAGCAGCTCTCATCTCCCATCTGCAAAAATTTTATTGAACAAAAAGGAAAAAATACCTTAACTTCTTAAATATCTCTGATAACTGGAATCCCTGCCTTTTCATCCTGATGTGGGCTGTAACATTGTGTGATGGGCAAAGCCATTCTCAGGGCGAGAATCCCAGAGTTACTCCCAGCCAGGGAATGGTTCTTGTTTACTGGGTGTAAAGCTTTCTGTGCATCTGGGCTTGGGGGTTACTTCTGGGTGTTTGGAAGTTGGTATCTGCAGCAGGCACGCCTGGCATATTGCAGGGCATCAACTTCAGAGAAGGACACGTTCCTTTAATCCTTTCTTTAACCATTCCAATGCTGATAACACATATTAGAGCTCAGAGGGAAATAAACACGGTCATTCTGCCAATTCTGCCACAAGCGTGTTTTAAATTGTAAAAGCTCTTGGCAAAGATTCACTTTTTGCATCCTTTTAAGGGATAAAATATCTAAATAGGAAAGAAATCTGAGTCATGAGCAGCAGCCATGGAGAATATCAATTGACATAAAATAACGATGGCTCGTAAATCCAACCCTTTTCCTTCCTCTCTCTTCCCTTAAAATGAATTATGATTGGAAGTGACAGAAAGATGTCCAGATTTGTCAGTCCTAGTCCAGCATCCTTCAGTTCATAAATATATCCTGCTAAAAGCAGTCCCTCCAAGACAGCATTCTGAAAGTATTTTTGAGGAAATATTTTAAAAGTACTTATAAAAACTTTTTTAAAGGCAGGAGTGTTCATTTTCCCTACGTGTCTGTGGCATTACACAAGGCATGAACTTGGCCCAGTAATCAAGCACCAAATGTTCTAGTGACCTGCAAAGAGTTCAACACCAAAGATAACCTTCCTTGCTTGAGGCAATAGATGATCTACTGGAGGAGAAAATATTTGTCTGATTCTTTGGGCAGCACTTTGGATTATGTGAGTCCCTTGTGACTGGATTTAGAAAACTAGCTCCCAATGGAGAAGCCTGTTCCTATACAGCACAGCAAAGCAAGGCCTCATTTAAGTGGCTTTTTGAACTAGTAACATTCTTTATATTATTTCCACTAACTTCTGCATCTTTGAAGTGACACTCACTGATTTTCTCCTGGTGGCAGTCAAGTAGAAATCCACCTTGTGGAAATACTTTAGTGCCAAATGAGAAATCATAAAAGGCTGCAGCAGCAGTTCTGAGGGCTCCAACAGGTCCTCAGGTTGTGTGTCAGAATTCCATTCCACAGGCATTAATACAGTTCCCTACATTAACAATCAATATTTTATTAGAGCAGCTGGATTCGCTGCCTTTATATATTTTTTTTTAATGTATGTATGTATGTCTGGTTGTCTAGAGACAGGTAGTGGTCGCTTGGTTGAAGGTAATCACTTCCTAATTTACTAATAATACGTACAGTTTAAGGGGAAAGGTTGGCAACCTCAGATGGAAAATTAAATGAGTGAGACTCCCAGAGATTCCTTTAGCTACAGAAACTGATTTATAGCATGCAGGAAAAGCTTTCTTTTGGAAAATGAATGAGCAGGTGGCTGCAATTTATATAAATTAAACCTTGGGTTTGTTCCTCTGGCTTAAGGAGTTTTTTTCCTCTTTTTGACAAAGCTACTGGTGCATAAATTGTGTTTGGTTCTTTTTCTAAATGTTGGCTCTGTACAGTTGTTTTTAACCATTGAACCTTTTGGAATCAATTTTAGGACTAATCTAATTGCAGGTTCACTCTTTGCTCCTTATTCTCTGGAGCAGAGTGCAAAAGGAAAACTGTGGCCAGGGAGAGAAATGACAGCTTTGCATTCTTGTCTCGTGTCACTTTTCTCAGCCAGTCTCTGCTCTATCATTACAATCAAAATTCTTTATACTGAAAATTGCAACATGAAATTTTAAAGCTTAAAATAGCACTTCTGTAAGGCAGAGATTAGATTATGCAAAGTGTTAATGCAGCATTAACTGAAGAGGCCCAATTAAATAATTATAAATAGTTACAAGTCTAGCCTTTTTATTTCCAGAGCACTGTGGTTTAAAAGTTTTGCACTTTCCTTCTTTTCCTCTGACAATGTTCCTGCCAGCTAAGAGTGTCTGAGACCTCTGCAACATTTGCTTCTTCTTCTTTTTTAAAATAGAAGACATAAAATTTCAGTTATAAAACTAACAAGTATTATTTTGAAAGAAAGTGATATCTCTCCCTCAGACACATTCAGTAGTTTAGACTTATTTTCAGGGCTGGAAAAAGTGCCTGCTGACACTGTATGGCAAAAGTCCAAGTACAATGGAAATCATGTATAGTGAATAACCCCTAGACATGTACAAGGTCAAAAGCAGAGTTCTGCCAATTTAGTCACCCAAATAATGTATTTAAAAACCATGCAGTGTTCTGGATTTTGAGCACTTCTTTAAAACTCAGGATATTGCTGTTGGAGTCATGAACATGTTCATACCCACAAGTAGGCAGGGGTAGGTGTGTCCACTGCAGGAATCATTCAGAAAGCTGCAAAAAGCCACATCTCCATGCTCATGTTTCTTTAGGAATTACTGAGGAAATCACAGGAAACAGGACTTTGTTGCCAGGCTTGGGAATGGGATCTGAGCAGGGAACCTCTGAACTTTTTCCTGTCCTTTGATTGTTGTTTTTCCATGGTCACATTCACCTCTTTTCACCCTGTTCCTCACTCCACCCTACACCAACAGAGTGTATGTTCTTTCATCCCAGAATATGTTTTTTGTCTTGTTTTATGTACTGAAAACATGGGATTTTTGACTCTTAAGGAGTGACTCTTGTTGCAGACCACTATTAAAATGTGGTTTGGGTAAATTTGTAAGTTAAACCCAACTGTTCATGAATGACCCTTTTCCAGCTTGTTTCTTTTCTTAATCTATACAGTAAAATCAGAAACAGTGAGATTATTTTGTTATTCATTAAACTAACAATCTAATCACAGAGTATTACACGTCAGGTACAGGAATCAGCTAGAAAACGAGTTCAACTGAACAGATAATTCCTTTTTTTAATTCAGTGCAAACCAAATGTACCTTGAATGCCTTTTTTATCTTCCCCTGCTCATGGAATTTACATTTAAGTAATGGTTTTCTGAACAATTATAGCACAATCATTTGAAAATATTAGCATTGATAGAAAAATATAACCCCCTTAATCTCCTAGTTCTCTCTACTGCTTTTTGGCTGCAGTAGCTTTTCTGGTGGCCCAAAGGGAAGCAGAGGAGTAGCAGTTGGATACCACTGGAAATGCACAGCCCCCATGTGATTCTCCACCCAGTAGAGGTGTTAGGTGTTGGTTGTTTTCAAGCTGGTGATGATCGTGTCAGGACCATCTTCTGCAGACACACCTTGTCCAGAGGAGCATCAATACTGCAGAAACAGCAGCTGTCCTGTCCCAAACCCACTGCCCCCTGCACAGCCCTGCTCTGTGTGGGTCACTGTGTCTACATGTCCACACACAACACGGTCAGTGGGTCAGTGGCCAATGTGTCTGTAAAGGTCCAATGAAGCTGCCACAGCTGTGGTCTTCAAGTGCTGGTCACTTCTTCAACACTCTCCTTTGTTCCTTCTTCTCCTACCTGGGTCTTTGTTCACCTTTGATGTGCAGTAGGAAAAGCTGTTATATCCTTGCCTAATGTATGGTGAAGTTAATGTTTCTCAATGGTATGCTCTTCCTACTCTGAAGGAAAAGCAATTTCCCTTCTACACCAGCTGGTTATGTCTTGCATAGATACAATTAATTATTTCACTAATCTCACTTAGCATTAGGCTAACACTCTCTGCACGAGATCACTTCTCAATTATTTAGCTAGTAACATCAGCAGCAGAACACCAACCTGCCTGGGAAGTGGGAGCCAATCAACCATTGCAGAGCCATTTGAACCCAGACACTGGGTCCACGCTCAGCTCCCTCAAGAGGGAAATGTAAGGACTCAGATTCCTCAAATGATAGCTTTTGCACAAGCAGGCCTTTTATTTTTTCCAGTGGTGGAAGGTGCTGGCTCAATTGATATACTTGTTACAACCCATTGCATTCCATCAGAAATTCTAGTCAGCTGTAATATCATATTTTGTTTTCTGCAGAGCCAGGAGAATAAAAAATAAACAACAAGACGGGCTGTAATCTGTTTCTCCCCCATGGACGTCTAAAGTTATGCTTGAACAGTTTTTTTGGGCTGTAGCACGACAAGTTACCTCTGATTCATACCTTGCCATGGCATAAGGTAAGACACTAATTATTTACCTAAGCTGTTCCTTGCCTCATAATAATATAGTTCACAATTTATTATGCTTCTTCCTCTCTAAAATCCCATCTTCTCAAGGCCAGCTTTTAAAGGAATGTATAAAGATGTGGTTAATCATGAGTCATTGTCAAAACCTTAGTACAGCAGGGACAAAAGGGGAGCACTCTGATATCAAAGTGAACATGGGACAAACCTGAAAATGAAATTTGCATTTGGCATTAAGAAATAGAGATATCATTCCAGATTGGCAGATCAGAGCAGCGGGATAAAGAGGGTTTGAACTCTATTAAGGCAATCATACAAGCAGCTGAAACATTAGCTTGCTGGTAAGACATCTTGCTTAATTGCTGAGATGAAAACTATTTATAAAATGGCCCTATTCCTGGAGGCACAGGTAAAGCAGTACAGCTGCTCTGCATGAGAAAACCTCCCATATTTTGTGTTTTACATAAGTTTTGCCTCAGAGATCCTGATGTGTATCTTGGTGAAGGCATTGTCTCAAAGAATGTAAAGGAAGCACACAAAATTCAACCTTAGGTCTCACCTCCTGATGCTCTTGGTCTGGTACCATGGCACCTGGGAATCCAGGGGTACCAGGGAGGGTTTTATTCACTCGGTCTTGGTGGATGTTCTAGTGAAGACGGATGAGTGAGTGTACAACTGGGGGTGTTTCTGAGCAAAACTGCTGTTGTTATTCCTGTGAAACTGTCACATTTGTGTAGTGCACATGTTGCCTTCCCTTTTATTGCCTCTGGAACTGCCTTTGTGGAACAATACAAAGTATATTTTGACTTTCCAGAGAAATGCATTTAAAATAACAAAAAGGCCTCCCTCAAATCTTTACAGTGGCAAAATTGATTAAGCAAATTAAAAAAGAGGTGAGAATGGGAGAAAGAAGAAGACCTTGCTTTGAAAAGCCATGCTGTATTTACTAGTGAACGAAAATCTGATTGTTATCAAAGTATTAAACTGTGTCCATTTTAGGGTTGAATTTGTTTTGTTGGCTTTTTTCCTCAAATAGAAAATATTTCTCAGGTCCTCTTATTAGGAATTTTCTCACTCTTTTCCAAATCCACTTTCCCCAGGGGACTGGTGACCCCTTTCCCTCATTCTTAAACATGAATCTCCAAAGGCAGCTCATCTTCTCCCTCAACACATCTCTCCCCTTGACAAGGAGCAAGATCTGACAAGAAAGCCCAGGCCTGTCACTTGTCCCTGCTGTAAACCAGTGTGTGGTCATCAACCAGTTCACCTACAACTGGTGTTTATTTCTGATGACAGTGTTATCTAAGAGATAAGGCTCTGAGTTCTAGTTCTGATTCTGGTACCATGCCCTGTGTAAAATGGTACTTATCACTTCCCTTTTCTGCCTGGTTTCGCCTTAATGCCTTTTGGCCATTGAGAAATAAACTGTAGTGGAATGAGGTGGGATTAAGGTTGTTTTGGATTGTGGTTGTCACTACAACACTAATAATATGTGAAAATAAAGCCTAGGAGATGGGTATGCAGAAAAAATAAGATACAAGGTCTTGTTAAATGCAGTAAAAGACAATGCAATGATTCTGGGCTTTATCATTAAGCTAAGCCAGTGTAACTTTGCAATTTGGAGGAATTATTTTCTAGAGACAGTGAAATTGCTGGTATTCATTTCACCAAAACTTAAATGCTGTGTCATCTTTCCTGTTCTGCTCTTAGCAGTACAAGATAAATGGTCATAATGTTCTTTCTGTAGTGAAGTTTTAAGATAGGGCAAAATATGTTTGAGGGCTGTGAACTGATTGACCTCTAAAATACTGTTTTTCTGGCTGACCTTCTTCTTTTAAAAAAGAAAAAAAATCAATTCAGTTGTGTCTAAACATCTCAAGTTTGAAGATCAGCATTAGATTGTCATAATCTTTATTTAGGACACTGTTGTGTTGAGTTATTTGTTTAAAGCTGACGCTTCCTGACAGTATTAGGTTACATCTTAGGGAGATACTGAGAGTTGTGTTTGAAGCTGCATCTTGGATTTACTGCAGCTGCTGTAAATATCAGCTAAGCAAGCTTAATAAATTATGCTAAAGGTATTTCTCAGTTATATAAGAATTATTCTGGTATGGAAATTAATATCTACCAACAGATACTTGTAAACCATTGTAAAGTTAGTGAATGCATGGCGTCTAAAATGATATATTCAAGATTCAGTATATGAATACATATACGTTGTGTGTACATATATATATATATATATACACATACATATATATATATATTCTATATAGCACACATTCAGAATCAACCTTGCCTTTAGTGTAGCTGTTGTAGTTCTCCTGTAGCCTGGCACAAATTGCAACCGTATAAGAAATTGAAAAGGTTTATAACTCAGATATTGTAAAGATGGAGAAAGAGGTTTCCCAAATATACCATAAACATGCTCTACTCTGAGCACTGAGTGGACAGACCTCACAAGGCAGCAACAAGCTCAGTATTGCAACCAGCAAACAGGAATGTTTTGAACTCCTGGGAACTGCTGTGCTCACTGGTGAAGCCCTGAGACAGAACCCAACACTGCAGAGAAATTACTCCCAGCTTCCCTTTGATTTTGGGGTAGTCTGGTCTGAGGTATGGAAACCCATTTTACATGGTAAGACCAAAAAAATTGTAGACAACCTATTTAGCTTAAGCAGGAATTGTTAACCAAAGTCTAGGCTTGAGTCCAGTGGTCTGTCATTCCCCATGGATAACTCTTGGCTCCATGCCTGTGGGGTTGGAAGGAGAGCTCCCTTTCTGTGTGCCATCTCTATAAAATCCATAGCACTGCAGTCCTGCTCAGCTGGGAGCACAGGTACACACACACAAACCGTGCCCTTCACTGCTCCCTTGCACTGGTTTTATTTTTCCTCTTTCACTCTCAATGACCCGTTTCTGGTGAAGGGAAATGACAGGAAAGAAAGAGCCTGAGGTCAGTGTTTGTGTCTGAAGACACAGCTGATCAGCTGGCAAAAGATGTTCCCAAAATAAAATCCCACATCCTCTATCCCAGGGAAACAAGGCAGTTTTTTATGGCTGTCCTGAGCCTTGCAGAGGCAGGAGCTCTTCTGCACAGGCCTGGGAAAGATTCCTGCTGGGATGGATTTTCCAGTTCTGGATGTTACATAAGACACTAAGCAAATGCAGGCACCAGGTAACTGAACTTAATAGCTCTTGGGCCACCTGGGCATGAGTAGAGAAGTGATTTATGAGGCCAAAGACACCTGGTAGTGTCAGACATTGTAGGAACTCCGTGACAGTCAAAGTGTCGGTGTAATGAATCCTGCCTGGCCCTCAATTATCACAAAGAGCAGAGTGAAAGTGAGTAAGGGACTGGAGCAATAATAGACTCTTCAGTGACACAGTAATGATGGCAGCTTAAAGGCAACTGCTGACTGGATGGCCAGGAAAAGCAAATATACTATAAATCATCTGGCTGCAGGTTTGGGCTCGAGACATGGTGCTTCGCTCAGGCACTCACATCACTGTTTGCTTTCCCTCACGGAAAAGCTCTAGTGGAGCTGGCTGCAGTGGTTGCATAAGGAATGCATAATTCTCACTTTTAAATACTGTGTACCTTTGGGCCATTCCCTATCCTCAGTCTTTGTCCATCCTTTTCCACTGGCAGTCCTGGGGTTTCCAAATATAGGCCAGTCTCTACTCTTCTGCCTCCCCTCTACTGTAAAAAAGTAAGGCCAAACCTCAGTCCTTCCCTCCTGCCCTGCTACAGCAGTGTGACAGAGCAGCATGGTGCTTTGAGTTACCAGCCCTTCGTGCCACCAAACCATTTCATTTTACTGTAAGTGGAGCTCTGTGGAGATCCTGAACTGCCTGTGCCTGCCTCTGCCAAGTGAATCTCCTCTAAGGGATAACTGGGATGTGTGGATTCCCTCCATGATGCATTTCCTAGCTGCCCTTGCATCAAGGGAGTCATGAATCCCAACCAATTATAGGGATAAGAATTCAGTAGTTAACTGCAGAGACACAAAATTAAAACTTCAGAGTCATTATAAAGAACCAGGCGCCCATTTAGCACCTCTTCTCCTGCAGCGTGTAGCTCCTCCAGTGAGGGCTGAACACATGGTGTGCAAACATGGCTGGACGTGTAAGTTCCTGCAGCGTAAAATGTCAAGAGGCACCGAAATAAATGGGAGGAAAGTATGACAGTCAATTATATTTATAAAGGGCCTGATCCCAAGGCCATTACAGAATCTTTCTATTAACTTCAACACCAGCTTTGGACTAAGGCCAGGTATATTTGCAGTGGCAGTGAATTCATGATTACATCTGCCTGCGAAAGCAAGCTGTAGGAAAAGGAGAATCCTTGCAGTGCAGAATGGACTGAGCTATCACCTGCTTTTGGCAAAACCCTGTAAAGTAGTTTTCCTGTAATAAAAACAATAATAATTCTTCAGTCATAGTTTTATGATTAAACAACATTGAGGCAATGTTTTTTTCTTATTTTAATTTGCATAATTCCCAGGCTGCTGTGCAGAGAAACCTTTCGAGATATTAACTAGATTATAAAAATGTCATGTCAGATTTGAAAACTGTCACTAACATGAGACTTTTAATTATGAATAAATTAAAAAAGAGAAACCACTTTTCCTGTGGCAGTGCAATTTTGCATTATGCACAAACACTAAAGCTTAGAAATGTTCAAAGGCTGAAAAGTAAAAGGGAGATAAGAGAATGGATTATTCTGGAAAATAGGCAAAAGTGAAACTGATAAAACATTACTATTCAAATGATATCTTTACAGGAGTCATTACAACAGAATTAATGTTGTTAGAACACAGGGAGAACAAGGTTATAAACCACTCAAGCCCATACAGCAGAGATTTATTTCAAAAAATGAATGCTAACACTTGTAGCAGCAGATCAGTAACCAGAGATGCAGCCAAGGGTGTGCAGGAGATACTCAGGATCTTACACCACACAGCTCGGCAGTGAGGAACATCCTTCTGCTTGGCAGCAAGAGATACCCTGGGTGCTGTGAAGGATACTCTGATTTCACTGAGGTGACTCACATGCTTCAGTTCATTCCTAGGCTCTAATGTGTGTGCCTGGCTCTGTCCCTGAATGTTTCTCTTTCTTTAAAGTTAGCAGATGTCACTGATTTTCCCAAGCATTTATGTGCTGAGTGGGACCATTGGCTGCCTCCAGCTTGCTTTCCCTCCAGAGCCAAGGTCTTTGCAACATGGGCAGGAAAAGTCACATCTACTGCCTTGTGGATTGAATTATCCAAAAGTAAAAGGCACTAGAATACTCAGCAGCCTTAGGGAGATGCTGTGGAGACAGGAGCTATGTCAGGAAAATGTTTTGCATGGTGTGGGAGTCCCTAAAGCCTTTAACAGAAGTACCCACGCAGCAGGTTGGATGTGGAAGCTGTTCAGGACCATTTAGGCCACTGGGCAGCCCAGTGCCAGCGCCACACAGACATGACAACCTCACCTGGACAACAACCTGTCACCAACCTGGCAGCCACCACGCTGCCCTTCAACACATGGTCCTCCTGGCTCAGAGCAACAGAGAGGGCTCAGTCACGCCCTGCTGCTGCTGAAGCATCTCCTGTGCTGCCACTCCCACTCCCACTCCCCGTGTGGAACATGCAGGGCTCTTTGGAAGACTTCTTAACTCCGAGTAACTCCATCATTCAGCTTCCCTGATAAGCAGGGCACAACACTTCTGCATCCAAATTAGATAAAATCTGTATGCTTTGTAGAGGCAGAAAATATTTGCTTTGTTGAAACATCCTAAAGATGATTAATTTAAAGCCCCCAAATAAAATCATTACCGCCATCTCTTCTCCTGACAAAGATTTTTCAGCATAGGAGACTAAGCATTAGCATCCCCACATTTAGGTAGGAGCTGGAGTATCTGCTAAAGTGATATATCATGTTTAAATGGACTTAAATTTACCAGATCTAATGGATAACAATATTTCAAAAAGAGACTTAATCTATTTCATTACATTTTATATTACTTTGTTTAATAAATCATCTTCCACTAGAAACCCAGCCTAAGATGAATTTAACAGACCTTATAAATGATGGGTCAATATCAACTTTGTCATAAATTCATTTTAACTTTGGATACAGGCCTGGTGGGTACTTTTGTATTGCTTTATTTCAAATGATCCATAATTCATAATTAATTTGTACTTTAAAATGTGAGTGTTTTGGTGGGTTTTTTTTTTTAATCAAGTATGGGATTTTTTCCCTTTAATTTTCCAGTGAAGAAAAATTAATACTACTTTAATTACAGGTTTAGATAATGCTAATTTCAATTTAGTTTTCTTTGTTGCATGGGGTGGTTTGAAATCCATCTAGCAGCAAGAAGAACAGGATTAATAATACACATTGACAAAAACAATGCATGAAGGAACAAGTGTAGTGATTGTCAATGGTTCGGGGAGCTGCAGGGGGAATTCAAGTTTCTTAATGCAGGCAAAAATATCTGTTTCAGTTCTCTTATTACTTGAGTATTGGCTTTTTCAGGTATTTACAGCAAACTTGAACATTTTTGTGTTAGCAAGGAGATGAGCTTGAGGCATGAGGAGGTTTGTTGTACAGAGAAGACCATTAAATGGAAACATTCCATCTATGTGGGGGACCTGAAGGTGCCACTTTCCAAGAAAGCCAAAAAACAGATGGCCTTGAAAATACTCTGATTATTGCACAACATGATCTTCTGAAACAATCATGAAGGTTCAGTGTGAGCATGGGGGATGTCTCAAGGTTACAGTTGGGATGGGAACAACTGCAGACTTGGCTGTAAAGGAGAGGTGGGTCCAAGGTGGAAAGATGGAATTCAGTCTTCAGCTGTGTGTTGTACAGGAGCATGGAATGGGAACAGAAACAGAATGTAAAAGCAATATATAGAGACCTATTTCAGCCTCAGAAGACGCTGACTTGGACCTTCTTTTCTGGAGTTAATAATTTACAACATCCAGTCTAGAAGACAGGGCAGTGGATCCTGCTGCTCACAAAAACTCCCTCTGATTGAATGTCACCCACAAGAGCTGCACTAATGAATTCAGGTCTCACTGGGGGCCATTCTGAAATGCCAGACTGCAATCCTACCTTCAGCTGAAGTCAATCTCTGTTGCTCCATCCATACTTACACATTATCAAGACAAGCTATGAGCTCCATAGTTCTGACTGGTGCAGAGAATTCCAGAGCAGTGTTTCTGATGAATTCCTTTAATTGTGCTAGGAGCAGGAGAATAGCCTGTAGAAATTCGCTATATATCTCTCCACTGGCTCGGGGAAGATTCAATAAAGGGACCAAGCAGCAATCCTGGGTAAACAAACTGTTCATCAAAGGACAAAAGTGGGCTGAAATCTAAATGTCCACTTCTAGGCTTATTACAAAACTTGAGCAAAGGCTGAGTTCTCTGCTTATCAAGAGTGTTCAGTTACTTTGGAGAAAATTAATTACCACATCTGAGCTCCTGTACGACAGAGAGCAGAATCTGGTCTAGGAAGCAAGGCAAGTTCCCCCACAAGTTAAAGAATATGATGGAGATGTTCTCCACCATGGCGGACTCCACAGTAAAAAGTGCTGGTGCTTTTCCTAAGTTCAGAACTGAAATGAAAACAATGAAAAGAAATCAAAGACTAGCAGAAATGCAGTAGGTGCAAAAAGAGGCAGACTGGGAGCTGTAATTGCTCTGCTGCATGTTGCTGCCTTGCTTTTTTTCACAGAAAAGGAATTTTTTCACCCTTCAGGTTGGGAATAAAAAAACCCAAGTGATCTCAATCCCATCTAGAGGCAAGACACTTGCTGAGAAATATCAAATATGGAGTTCAGATCACCTCTGCTTCTGGTTCCTCTTACCTTCAATGATCAGCATTCCTTCTTCTAGCTTGTTCTGCTCTGCTATTCAATCCCTACAAAGGTAGTTTCAAACCAACCCACCTGTGACTTGATTTTGCTTTGTCCCGGGCATGGAAGAAGCCTTTGATGGGGAATGGTTTTCTGAGCTCTTTGATCATTTTATGAGGTGGCAGCCAGTAGCACCCATCAGCACAGAGATAAGAGAACCCATATTACATTTTCTCACTTTTTTTTCTGGTCTCTTTTTCACTTTAAAGCAAAACGCAGTTGTTTTCCTCTCTGCAGCTACTCCCCCTGAAATGACAGTATGGTGAGGTTTCCTTACCTTGTTATCCTATTTGGCTTCACTTATCAGATCACAGCCAGGAAAAGACTCTCTGTGGAGGTCTTTTGGAAGGGGTGATGGATGAATTGCAGAGGAAATAAGCAGGTAGCTGTGGAGGGGATGGACTCTTGTGTGCTCTCTTGGCTTGGGCATTGGTGTGTGTCAAGGCTTTTTCCCTACCTGATCACTAATGCTGTTTGAAAAGAGCTCTCTTTTCTTTCCCATAAATCATCTCTGGCACATCACTGCATTTTTGGGTTTTTTCCTGTGTTCAAGGTCAGCCTTATCCCACGACAGAAAAGCATGCACTGTGTCTTTCAGTGGTAGATCTGAAGCTGCATGGAGGGTATGCAGCTCTATTTCTCAGTCTGTTTTATGCAAGAAATGTCCTCCTATTGCAGCCAAACATCCTGCATAAGAAATGCATCACAATAACATCGTCAGTAACTGTCCAGCTTTTTTTCCCAAGGTAAATGAGGGAAGATTTGGCTGAGGTGAAAGCTGACAGTGTCAGTTAATTCCCAGGCTCTCCCTGAGAGCATGGAGTGCTTGCTGGGATCCTGGGAAATTCTGCAAGGGCTTTGAGATGAAAATTGGGTTTTCGTGCTTGAATTGAAACACCTGGCAATGACCTTACACACTTCTGTACTCAGGGTTTCTATTTTCTGGTGGTTACATCAATTTTTAATCCAGGGTGAGATTTACCCCAAAAATGCAGAATTTTAAAACCCTACTCTTGCTCAGCTGCAAGGTAGGAAAAGGCCTTACCTTGGCCAAGGATCATTCCAGTCCTATGATGATATGATACTGTATATTTCTGTTGTAGCCAAACATCATGTAAAACAGTGTCTTTCTGAACAAACAAATAAATACAGAACCTTTATGAATTAATAAATTATATTTATAGATATTATTTATATTATAGATTATCTAGTATTTATATATTAGAAATAATATTTGTATAAATACAGAAGCTTTAGAAAGGTAAAATGGATTCCTACTTCACTTAGCAGGAAGTCAAGGATGGAGAAAGAAAAGGAAATATATCCATTGAGGTGCAACATCACTTGTTTGTAAGCCGTATTTGTTTCCTGATAGAGTTGGTAACAGTGATGAATTTAATTCTCCCAGTAATTTCCTGGAATTTTGGAAGTAAATAGGGACAGGGTCCAAGAGTCTGGTTCATTCTGTAAGGACTGGTTAAATTAGTAAAAAAAAATATTTGGCTGTGTTGTTTTAAGTGCTATAATTGGATGTGAGTTCAGGTTTAGGCTAAGAATGATAGCCACGTTTGTGTCCACCAGGAGCTGCCCAGAAGGTGCTGTTTAACTGCCCAAATTTGGTTTTAGGCTCCTGCTGCCCACACATTGCTGGCCCCTTACAGCAAGAGTTCTTATGGAGAGTTTTCTGTACAGATGGACAAGCCATTTCACTTGCTGATCTTCACAACCCTCCAAGCCAGCAGAGGGTATTTTCAGGAAGAGACAGTCCAAAATTCCTTAGGGACATTTAGGGAATGTGCTTCTTATTCCAAAAGCCTTTGAACAGAGCTTTGAAATTGAATTATCAAACCTTTTTCAATTTCAGAAAACTGTTTAGTTCAGATTCTTGGACAGAACCTCTGAGCCTTTGTTTTGTATACCTGTCACATTTCCTACTCACTTTGAATGTCATATTTAAACAGGAGCTTCATGTAGATTTGGGCTGGCTGCCATTCTCCAGGCAGAGCTCACAAGGATTTGAGAGGGAGCCCCTTAAGAGAGATACCAGACAGAGGCTCTGTAGTTTTAATAAGAGACAGAAAAGCTTTTTTTTTAGCTTTTTGGAAAAGTCAGACAACATTCTACAGATAAAAAGGTGAAAATGTTCTGCATGATAACATAATTGATTTTGCCAACTTTGCAGCAGTTGTAATGGTGGGAAACACTTTATTGACTAGTGCCATAATCTTCTTTTGAGAACTTTGCCTTTTAATAAGTTGAGTCAGAAAAGTTGAGGAAAGGTAGGGATGAGATGAGATAGACTGACCCAGGTGCTGACTCCTTGCTAAGGTAACTGTAATGCAGTGAAGCTTTAGAGCCTTTCTCTTTCATTAATATAAATCAAAATCTACTGAATGAATTCAACTGTGCCTCTGGATTTGATTATTCCTTGGCTGAATGAGCAGAGAACAACTGATTAAATTCATTGCTGATTTTTAGGTACACAACTTTCCTTGTGCATTGTCCTTCACTAGCCAAACCTACTTCGTGGTGTTGGGCAAATCAAAAGGAATTGAAAGCCAAAGAACTTCAAAAGTACAAATAATGCTTGAGAAGTTGCTGGATGGAGCTGGCAGTTTCACCTATGCTGTTGCTCACTTGGGGTTTTGTGTCCTCTTTCTGCAACCCTGCATTGTTTTTACTGTTTCAAGCTCACTCTCTGGTTCCAATGTCTTTAATGGAAACAATACTGAACCTTGAGATATTTGTACCATAACAGCCTTTTTTCACAAGTCTCTCAGGTATCTTGAGAAAACAATCCTGGAAGGGAAAATGTATTGTGTCTCTAAAGTACAGGAATAGAAATTTTAGACAAGGTGCTACCCTCAGCTGCCATCTGAAAAACTGGATATTAATAACAATTCTTTTTCTCCTGTTCCTGGATGTTTAAACAAAAAACTCATGAGAATACAAGTGCCTGTTATTTTCCTTGTGGACAGGGGGACTTTAATCTTGGTTAGGGCCTCAGCATGCTGTGACTGCATAAAGAAAATCCTGTCTCATCATGGTTATGTCAGTGGTGACCATTAGCCTTGGCCAGGGACCCTCAGAAGTGCACTGCTTTCAGCTGGAGATTGTTCAAACCAAAGCAATGAATTTTATCGGTGACTTTAATGGGTTACAAATTACTTCAATAGGAGGCAAATTAGGCCAGCTTGAAAGACACTTAGAATCCCACTAGTGAGGTACCACCTAAGCCCTCTTCTGAGGACCCAAAGTGGACTCTGCTGGCTTTGCTTACACATGCAAACACTGTGCCCAGAGGTGAATCCCACTGTGCCCTGGTATTGCAAATCCTTCATGGGTCCTGCACAGTTACAGACAGCAGCAGGTGAAGAACACAGCCTGTGCTATTACTGGATTAGGTTCTCTTGGAGCTGATGGGCCTCAGATTTGAGTAATACCTGCAGGATTTGGCTGCAGTGTTTGTACTGTTATTAATTTGCTGTTATGTACAGTAAACAATTTTTCATCTTCAGGTTTTGTGACATCTTGCCGTGTCAGCAGAGACAGGATTGATCCAGGAAAGGACATTTCAGTTATTTTCCCTCTGACTGTACAGCTCAGGAATCTGGCATTTCTGACATGAGTGAAGGATAAGAAAAAGTGAGGAAGTCTGCATTTTTATTCTGAATATGTTACAAACAGCAAACAGCAGGTAAGTTGACATATATTAGATTTCACAGTTAATCTTATTTCTGCCTCTGTGCTCAGTTGTGAAGAAAAAAATGAGGATAAGGGTGACACATATCAAATGAAGTGGCATATGGTCCCTACGGGGTTAGATCTCACACATTTACCATTGTGAGGCAGGGAACATAGAAGGCAAGAGCACGTGATAGTGTAGGACAATTTCCTCATGGGCAGACTGGATTCTTCCCACTGTAGTTTCTGCTTCCTGGATTTGTAGAGTGGTAAGATACAGTCTGTGTCCTGACTGTAATATCTGGCAGACAAAGGTTATCTGATCCCAACCTGGATAATTCTTATTGGGATGGAGGGTGAATGGCTCAGCACCTGCACACACACAGAGGTGAGTGTTTTCAGGAGAGAACTAAAGCAAGCCCAGGGTCAAAGGCTGCTCTGAAAACTCCAGCCTGAGTAGCATGAGTTTCTAACCCATGTAACACATCACTGTCTGTGATCTGGAAAGAACAGAGTGATGTTTCACAGAGGATTTCTTATCAGTGTTATCCTCTCCTGGAACTTGAGGAAACAGGATCCTTTGCTAAGCAGGTCATGTATTTAAGAGATGGTTTCCTCTGTATCCACAAAACATCTGGCTAAGCACATATGTCGCTTAGCCAGAGGCTGGAGAGGAGAGTTTACAATTCCAGTTGTGAGCATAAATATAGCTCTAAATAGCATCTGGACCATGAAACCAAATATAAAATACTGAATTGCTGGCATTTAGGGGGAAGGCAGCTTGACTAATGCTCAATAATCACCAATTTCAAATGAAACTCATAAGGAAAAACAAGATGAGAGAGATTATGGAGTAATTCTGAATTTCAGAAAAATTATTGTGATCACAAACTCTGGCAAGTGAATTCTGTCAGTGACTGAAATTGAAGCAGAATTAAAATTTGCTTATAAAATGTGAATTCCCAGAGCTAGCTCCATCCTCTTCCCACATCAACGTAACTTTCTGTCCTCAAGCTACTCTTCCAAGTGAAGCACAGAGCAATGAAATAAACCTTGAGAAAAAGGCTTATTTCATTTTTCCAAAATCACAAACCCTGGTTTTCATAAAAAGAAGACAAAACTGATAGCTTCAGGACAAAGGTAGCTGAGATCAAATGAAGCCAATTTGAGATGTGATTAAAATAAAAATTTAAAAAAAAAAAAGTCACAGTGAGAACATTCCACTTCTTTCTCAGAAGAAGGATCATTGGATTTAATGGAAAACATTTTCCTTTTAGATCTCTGTACATGGATATAAGTATTACAGATAAGCAGCAGCACCCATGTGTCATGGCAGATCTGGGTAGATAAATGTAAGAAAATTCCCTGTGTGTGAAAGTTTGTCTCCAGTAGTATCAGAGAAAAAAACCTCCAATTAACTGCAAAGGAAAGGAGGGAAAGGATTTCACCCGAAACAATTTTTTAAGGACAAAAATATGAATAGTGCTATCAAAAGAAAGGTATCCTACTGTTTAGCCACAGCTCAAGCATCTTCTTACACAAAGAAGGACTTTTTAAAAAATCTTAACTGGCAATGTAAGACATCCTTAAGGAACTCACTAATGCTGAGATGCTTATGTTTAAACATTAGTAATTTATTAAAATTGTTGGCACTAATAATCTGCTTTAGCTGTAACGTGTGCTGCAGTTCTGGGCACTCTGGTGTCATAAATCCTAGAGCTGCGAGGCACAAGCACAGCAATTCCTCCCAAAGTTTAAGGAACACCGTCCCCCATGAGCCCATTATGACTTTACAGTCTCTGAATGTGAAGTTCACTAGAAAATCCCTTACTAGACAAAGTCAACTAGGTAAACCTCGAGCATCCTTCTTTGCAGAACTTTATACAGCCTTGAAATATTGTGTAATAAAGCTTAATTTAAACTAAGTGAGAAGCAGTGAGATATCAGAGATTTTACATGAGGTTAAACAACTTAGAACTCGTTGCTCTGAAGGACCATGAACAAGATTGCCTTGAAGCAGCTTTTCCTAAATTGTAGGTTATATTCTTTTCTAGCTACAATTCTCTGAGCTGAATGTGAAGTAAATAAAATGTTTATTAACATACCAATGTGCCACTATGGTATTTTCTCAGAACGTTTGGGAAACCTGTAGAGGACTTTCTAAAATCTCATTATATTAAAGAAAAAGTGATTTTAGTTGCAAGATGTGAATTATATGGATGAGTGAGCATCAGTAAACAAGCTTAGTTTAAACTGGTGCCTTGGAAAACCTATTTCTAAAAACAATTAGTGATGAATTACTCTTAGCACTTGGGAAGGTCATTAAACTGTGTTCCCTACATTAGCAAGTACAAAGAAAATTCTCAGCTCAGAGGTGGGGATGGAGATCTATGAAGTTTTTTCCAGCCAAGGAAACAAACTGAGCAACACAAATTGTCAGCCTGGGCTCAGGAAACAAAGAGCATTCCCGCATTCGGGGCATGTAGCACGGAAGTTCAAAGGGCCCAAAGGGTACATAAAACAGCAAGGCTTTTCAAATCCTCCCACAGCTCTCAAGCATCACATTCATCTTAAAAATATTTCAGGATTCCAAATTGACCGAAAATTGAGGTCAATATTTTTGTGCCACTCTAGCAGTTCAAAGACTCTTCCATTTGCACTCTTTCCAAATGCTGCTCTATCAAAGAATTTCATCACCATCTTGCCACTGTCAAGCCAGAGAGGAGAAAAACGGGGAGCCCAAGAAATAAGTGTAATAAGTCTACTGTTGAAATTGTATTTGAGGCAATCAATTTGTTAAATGACCCAGGAGGGGTTCCTAGAGAACCTCAGCATCTTGGATCTGCTGGGTTTGGATACTAATATGCATTCTACAGAATTCAAAATTGAAGCAAAAAGGTAGTTAGATTTGTTTGGTTTTTTTAAATCGTGTTCAAACTGGGCTGTGCATTGTGGCTGACTAAAGGAAGCAATGACCTCTGGACATAAGGTCTGTCAGATGCAGACCCAAGAAGTTCTCTAAGGTGGGCTGTGAATTAGCAATGTGGACTAAAATATTAAAATACTATCCCTGGTAAAGAGGACAGTTAGAGTTTAAACAGGGGTTGAGAACACAGTTTGAATTCTGGGCTTGAGTTTTGGTTTTGTCTTCCCTCAGATTCCCCCTGTGACTTCACTGCTAATGTGAAGATGTTCAGGCACTTCAGTTCTCAAGGATCTTACCAAGGCAAGGATACCTTTTAGCACCTTTGGTGTGTTTATATTGACAGTATAAATCATGTCCCCAGTGAAAGTAGCTCATCATTTAATCTTCCATAAAGTGCTACCAAAACACAAATAATGCAGAGAGCTATCTTACCTTGGTGATGTAGAGAAAGGGAGAAGAATTGTACCTGAAGAACCCAGTACTTTGGTGTCTTTGTACCACCATAGACTACAGAAGAAAGACTTATTTGAAATACAGCACAAACTAGACAAGATGTCTCTGCTCAGCCAAAGTGTCTCCTGCATGTCTGTTTCTGATGGAGAGGAGAAGAATTCAGCTATCTGGTTTCATAAAAACAAACAGTGTAGATATTCTCATGACAATCTTGATGTTCAAGCAAAAAAAAAGGTGCAAAACATCCTCTATTTTTTCCTACTTAGTGACAGGCAAATACCACTTTCTATAAGCTCCAGAAGACTTCACATCTCATTTCAGTGGGATTTGGTTCCAGTAACCACTATGTTCAGTTTAAAAGTAATCAGTTATTTGAAAGACATGTAGACAAAGAGGAGAGGCAAAACCAGAAGATAACGCAGTTAGTTACAAGGCCAGATATCTCTCTAAAGTTGTGTTTCCTTCTAGTCAGATAGATTATAATGTCAAAGGATTTTCTTATTTGACCATACATCAGAGCAGCGTGTGGTAAATAAGTTCTCATTACTTTAAATGTGTGATTTTTTTCAAAGCTCCTCAGTTATGTAAACAACCTGGTGTCTAATTCTGTTTCTACCTTTGACACTTGTTCTTAAAAGAGCCAAATTGGACAGTTTTTCCTTAGGTAAAACACCCATATAAATCAGTGCATGGGAGGCACGGGGACAGGGAAAGGAATGAAACTGAGATCCTTTGGGCTACAGAATATATGAATTCCTTTTAATGAGATTTTGATTACCAGCAGTAGTGCCTTGGAGCAAAAACTACAGCAATAATCTCTAATGTATTATTTTGCAGGAGAAATTTAAACATTATAATGTTAATCCAATGAATGTCCATTTAGGCTGGCTAATGATGAAACACTGTATATTACATAGCGTTCACCAACTAATATGAGGAGAGATGTCTTTTATGGGATTATATAAAAAGAAATCAGTTTCATCAAGAATGCAGTTACTCACTTGGAAACCTTTCCATTTACTGAGTCTCAAGAATCATGGGGGATCAAAAACTGATATAATGAGATCATTTCCCCCAAGTAAAAATGCAATATGTGATTAGCCATTATTGACTATTATACAAAATGAAAAGGAGTTCAATCCCACATCCATATCCTCTCACATAGTGAAGTCTGGCTATAGAAAGAGGCCTATAAACATAATTTTTTTGATTGGAGGACCCACGTTCTTTCATTATGGAAGCATGTTTCAAAGGAGAAATGGTGGCATTATACATTACTGAAAGCTTTTTTTTTTTTCTGAGAGGAATGCAAAACTTGCAAAACAAACCACAAAACGGGTGAATTGACAAGAAGTTTATCAAACCATTTCCATAAGTTGGAGTATAAAACAGCCTGAGCTTGCATTACATTTTCCATTTGGCTCCCGTTGAAAGCTGGTGACTCGGAATGTTCTGGTCTGAGTATGTTTGTGTGAACTGAATCAAAACCAACACCCCAGTCCTGGGCTGTGAAGCTGTGGGGTGAAAAACGGTGCAGAGACAGAAGGAGTGTTCACCTTATGTACAGACCTCTCTGTACGCTGTGCCTCACCTTAAGCTCCAAACTCAAATCCTCTTCTAAGAGATCCTGATACAAATCTCAAAGCTATAATCAAAATAGGCAATGTTAGCAGCATCCTCAAATATGGAAAGTCTCAGCTCTCCTGAAGTCTAATTCCTTTATTAGGTTCATTTGTCTGTGTCTTCATCCTGTTTCCCCACAGCAGAAGGACGAGGAGCAAGTGCTGTTTCATCCCATACATCCCAGCAGAGGATGAGACAATTTTTCTCATACCTCTGCCATTCAGAAAACAGGATAAATGATCCAAGAATCTGGATTAGGTCTTGAAGGGAAAGAGTCTGAAGTAAGGAAGGAAGGTTAACTTTTATTTTTTTACAACCCTCTCAAGCTGAATGAAGCGAATAGAGAAGAAAACTGCACATCTGCCACAACCAAATAGAATGAGTTGCCATCTGATGTGCCTGCAGCAATCCCAAAAAATTCCAACAAAAGCTGGAACAGGCCAGGGTGTGTTTGGGAATCCTGGATGTGTGTATGATAACCTGATCTCTCCTTTTCAGTGCATATGATTTCCCCTGAAAGAGGAAAAGGAACAGCTTCCCCACGGGGACTAAAGCAATTGCTCCACAGGCCAGTGACTTTTGAAAAATATTTGATAATTTTCTGATTTATTCTTACAGGGTTTAGCTTTTGGAAATGAGGGGAGATAATATGTGCCTGTCAGAGTACTCAGTGGAATGCTGGTGAGCTCTTGGTGGAAACCCAGCAGTGTAGACACTGTTGGTGCTGCAGACCTGCTGTTTGAAGCTCACTGCTCTGCTGATTTAGTGGATCATTCAAGGCACTGCTGAGGCTCAGATACGGAGCCTGAGCTTCACACAGAACTCCATCTGCATTCTACAGCCCCAAATCTACAGCAAACATATTCTGACACAGCTGAATGGAAATGACTCTTGCTCCTGTATTAAGATGCACTCAGAGATGGAGTAAAAAACACCCCCCTCGGTGCCTCTGGGTTAAACAAAAAACCCAACCAACCAAAAATAAAAAAAAGGTGACAAAAAAAGGGAAAAACTTTTATTATATAGACAATGGATGCAGAAGGACTGAGACGAACACTGTGCCAAGCAGAAGATGCTGCAGGACAGCAGAGGATGCCGATGGCCATCAGCCAGCACAGCCTGACTGTGTCACTGTCACCTTCATGCAGCTCTCCCAGGCACACAGATCCTCCCTGGGGGAAAACACGGCTCGAGCTCTGCAGCAGAGCTGGGGTGTGACACCTGGGCATGGGCTGGGCCCCTCAAACACCTGTGGATTTGGGACATGGGGAAAACACCCAGAATCTGCAAACTGACCCTCACTGATGGGCAGCACAACACACAGGAGCCTTCATGTGAAACAGAAGTGCAGTCTCCGTGGCCCCCCAGGGCTGAACAGCAGGAGCAGCACCAGAGACCCACTGACTCTGATGGTGTCTGGGCTGTGGTGCCCTGAGCAGCACCTCGACCGGGTTGTGTTACACAGAATCACAGGAAATGCTGAGTTATAAGGGACGCACAAGGATCATCGAGCCCAATCCTCAGCCCTGCACATAGCCATGCCCAAGAGTCACCCCCTGTGCCCCAGAGCATCATCCAAACACTCCTGGAGCTCTGGCAGCCTTGGGGCTGTGCCCACTGCCCTGGGGAGCCTGGTCAGTGCCCACCACCCTCTGGGGGAAGAACCTTCTCCTGACACCCAACCTAAACCTCCCCTGGCACAACTCCAGCCATTCCCTGGGTCCTGTCCCTGGTCCCCACAGAGCAGAGATCAGTGCCTGCCCCTCCTCTGCAATGAGGTGTCCCCTCAGTCTCCTCTTCTCCAGCTGGACACACCAAGTGCCCTCAGCTGCTCCTCACATGCTCCCCTCAAGGCCCTTCATTGAAATAGTGTAAAGAAATGCCAGGAGAGTGTCCACTACAATCACTTGTCAGGGTCTCTGCTTCCCTCTAACAGCTGAGTTTTGCTGTGGATGTCAAGTTTTGGTTGGATATCTTTGTAGCTCATCTTATAGACATTGCTGTCAATTCCATAGGAAGCATTTTCCATCACTTTGAGAGCTCTCACTCTATTTTGGGCTGTCCTTTTAACATCTGCTGTTGGTTTCTGCTGGAGAACCCTTAAATGCTTGGGGTAGCACCTGCCAAAAATCAAAGGCAAAGCTAATAACCAGGCAGGTGTAGAGATGGGGAGAGCTGCAGAAATTAGGGGTATAATTGAAGTCAGGTACTCCATTGCCAGGTGGTTTCCTGCTAATGCACGAGAGCCTGAGTGAGCCTCCAGTTTGGACATGAGGTGGGACAATAATACTGTGTGGTTTGGGATGTGAGATTGGGGACTGCATCCTGAGCTGGACTCCTCTGTGGTCTCAGCTCCTGTGAGCTCCAAAGGTGCCCCCTTTGGAAATTGTACGTGGGATGGCACGTTTGCTGGCAATGTCAGCTGATGTTTTTATGATATAATTAAATAGCAATTACTTTCCTTCCTTCCTTCCTCTTCTGTCTTCCTACAGAGACTTGTGAATAGAGCATGTTGAGATCTATTCTTGGTGAAACTGCAGTGGCACTTCTTTTTTTAATTATTATTTTAGCAGACACATTCTCTGCATAATTCCAAAATAAGCAACTTGACAGCGTATATTTGAGGCTTCCAAAATGTGACGTTAGTTTTCCTGGGTCAGAAACAGTGTGTTAGTAGTGACTGAAATAGATATTTGTTGGATTTTTTTATATATATATTCTGTATTCTTTTACAAAAATAACAGCTAATTCAGTGGATATTAATAGATCACTGCCTTTGGAATTTTGCTCCTGCTGTAAAATTAGTTTATTTGGGTTAACTTCATGCCCAATCGTGCTTGCCTTCAAAGTTCAAGGATATTTTGTGTCATTGGATGACAAAGTTGAGGTAATTTGTGATGCTCAGGCTGATTTTCTCATCTCCTACTTTCTTCACACCAGTATTTCCATAGATGCACTTGTGAGTGTATGACCTTACATGTATAACTTCATTTTTGCTGTGGTTGTTCCTGTAAATTACTTACAAAGTTATTAGAAAGAAGGAAACTTGAGATTTCATACCTGTTAGAGTGCCGAGACAAGTAGTCTTCTATATTGGTGTGTCTGTATCTCCAAAATAAAATATAAAACCAGATTTTGTAATATATGAAGAGAAATGAAGCTCATTTACTATCATGTCATTGAAAAAAAAAAAAATCCAACAGTTTTATTCCAAGAGTTAAATTCAGATGTTGCTCTTCACAGCTATTTTCTCCCTGGAGGCAAGGCAGTTTATGCCAGCTGTTGGTGTGTGGTGTCAGGATTTACCTTTTCATGCAAAATTCCCTCATCTTTCATTTACATTATGCAGTTCTTTAACAGAATAACCCCTGTCTACAAAAAAAAAAAAAAAATAAAATAAAATAAAAAAAAAAGGTACTTACATATCTACCCTCAAGGCAACAGCTGCTTTGAAATGTAAAGCTTGACCAAGCTGTGGCTTTGCAGTGGTTTTGTTTCCCACACCTGACTGAAGTAAAGACACACTTGTTTTGTGGCTACACAGCTGGAAGATCTCACTGAGGGTAAAGGGATGAAGAGAAGAGCTTGAGCCTTTGAAAACCTTGTTGTCATTTTATTCATCTCTAGCACGCCTTTCCTAAGACTAAAAATTCCCCAAATTTAATGGATTCTCCAGAGGAAAAGAGTTTTGTTTTCTTTCAGCTCATTCGAGAGACTTAAATGAACTTTTATTTTCTAAACTGGATCTCACTGGAATTTGGGAAGGAAGGAACAAATACATTTCAAGTTCAGTCTCTGAAGGAAGAATGTCTGTGCCATGACTCAAATCCATGATTCTGCCCTAGACAGGTTTAGTGAATATGAGAATAAATTTCTCTTTTTGGTTGTTTACATCTTTGGTTTATGCCTGAAAGGTTTTTTGTGGTGTTTGTCTTTCACTGTATTCAAGCATTTTGTTCTCTGGGCTTTTTTGAGCTTAACATTATTTCAAGGCAACCTTACAAAGCTTTGCCTATGATTATCTCTGTCATTAAATATGTGTGATTTTTCAGCCCTACTGAAATTACTGCATTGTGTATCAGCAGAGTCAAAGTGCTTGAGTACATCAGCTAATTTATTGACTGCACAGGCTAGCAGAATAATTCTCATAGCTCTCATTATACTTTCAATCAGAGTTAGCAGAAATAAATATAAGGTAGATTGTTCCATCAGACAAGAGAAGTGTTAATCCAGCATTAAGATTTCTCATTCTTTAATAACAATCAAGCAATGTAGGTACCATGGATACATCTTATTATAGCTGTGACAAATACAGTTGTTTTCTGTTTTATAATTTACCAAATTGGCAGATGCTAGTGGAGGAAAAAATTATAGGTTAGGCATGCGTGCTGTTTATGGCATTGTCCATAGAAATGCTAAGGGAAGCAGAATGAAAATGGGGTTTTTTTATTTTATTTTTTTAGCTTTGTAGTAATTATGAAATTTAAGGTGAAAATGACTGATTTAAACTTTACTCTAAAGCTGCATTTGGGAAAAGTAAACTTTTTTCCAAGCTGGTGTTTTGTTTTTGAAATTTTTACTTTGTTGATGTTTTCTTGCTCTTTTTTTTTTTTTTTTTAATTAAAAAAGGAGTAAATGAAAGCTAGAGCCAAAATAATTTCAAAGAAAAATGTAAAAATTTCACCAGAAGACTTTTGGAAGAAGCATTTTGGAGTTTTCAAAAATAACTTAGATGTCAAATTTGGCAGAACAGGCTGATTCTGAAATTTCACATCACTGTTATGATGTGGAATCAGCATGTTAATTTTCTGAACTCATCTTATTAAAAATGTCAACTGACCAGACGTGATTCTGTGGGAATATGAAGAGGTGGAGATTCTTGACAGAATCATGACATCCCTAGATCTGGGCAAAATGGGAATTAGCCACTGGGACCCAATGTCTTTGCTTACAACAGTGCAAATAAAATAAACTGTCCCTTGACTTCAGGACCACAGGGGTGTGTTGGAGATGCACCTCACAGTCAGAATTGCACCTACTCCTGTGTTGTCCACCCAGTCCCATTCCCCTCTGAGCCTTCCGTGCCTCTCTATCCCATCTGGATGAGGTATTTAAAGTCATTCCAGATCACTGCAGCCCTCTCACCCACAGCTTTAGTTTGGCAGCAAAAAAAAAAAAAAAAGATGTACAGGAGATAAAACTTTGCAAGTATGTTGGTAGAAATAGTTTAAATCACAAGAACAACTCAGTACAGAATGTTCCTGCGTGCAGGAAGCGGAATCCAACTCGAACATTGTCAGATTTCTGGAGTTAGAAAAAGGTCTTGAGTGTTGGAGGTAGTTCAGAGGGAAGGGTGAGCTGTGGGGACTCGTATAAAAAGAAACATTAAAGGAGTGAAATACATATAGTTTGGCTGAGCAGTGGCTACAGAGAGACATAACAGCACACAAACATTTGAGGGATGGAAGCACCAAAGAGACAGTGGAATTCTGAATGCCAAAAGGGGTTTTTTTGGGAGTAATGGGTGAGGCTTCCTGTGGCACTCCAGGAAAATCTGAGGGAGCCCTCAGCTCTGGAATGCTGGGCTATGGGCAGCAAGGAAGGGCTAGACAAGAGGCGGCACCAGAGGAACTTTTCAGTGCTGTTTTCTGACAGGTTGAATTGTCTGGATGTCATTCACTGCTTACTTTTGATAAAAATGGGGCTGCCACCTCAATCAGCCTTTTTTTTTAGTTTTATTTTATTTTAATTGTGGCATCTGTACCACCATTAATTCCAAAGAAAGCTATTTTGGTGGTAAAGAACCAAAAAGACTTCTACATATTCATTTGTCTCATCTTAGTGCAGAGCACCACTGAACCCCACAATAGGGGAGCATTAGATTTGCAAAAGAGCACCTGCATTAAAGGATTTGCCTTGAAGATGGACATGAAAGCAACCACCTGAAGTCCCTTTTTAGACAGGGGAACAGACCAGCAGCTTTTGAGCTGCAGAGATCTTTCCAAGCCTCAGGGAGCTGACCTTAAACTGAGAGCAGCATAACTTGGACTTTGTACAGTTTCTGTCGGGGGTTTAGTCCACTTGACATCGGGCTTCTCTGTATTGAGCCATCCATTAGCCAGGTGTAAAACCAGAGAAAGCTCTAAATGTCCTGCTGGACATGTTTTTGCTATCAAAACTGCTCCATGTGATTTGTATATGATGGGTTTGTGTGTATGATGGACAGGCCATGCCTCTCAAGAGTAGCTCTTTTTAGCAGGTCATTTTCACACATTATTAAAGATAAAAACTTGCATTATTCAATGGTTGAATTAGTAACAATTTGGCAACTGAAGGAGAACAGCACTTTGTTATGAAAATGCTTCTGTAACCACTAGCAACTCTGATTTGGTGTCAGGCTTAACTGTTCCTTAAAACTGAAATTACTTGTCCTTGGAGATGCTGAATAATAGCAGGTGTCTCTGGGAGTAAATCATGCTTGTCTATCTTGATATTGTTTCTTCTAAAGGTAGAGGGATTCTTTGACATGGTAAATAGTGCACACACAAAATGTGCAGCAGGAGAGACAATCTTAGGTAAAAATATAAACACTTTTTACTTTGATCTTGCCGTCACTTTTCCAAGATATTGACAGAACAATGGATTAATTAGAGAGGAAGGTTTCATTAAGTATATGCAAACTGCCTGAAGTCTCACAGGGAGTCTCATGAGACAGAGATTAGCAAAATAGGTGGAATGGGGATTTAAATAAAAAGGTAAATATCTAATGACACACAGAAGAAATGTGACTCTGTTGACAGGCACATTTTGCAATGTTACATGTAAAAGGTTGATTTCTTGCAAAGGAAGCCAGTCAAGTTTTGCCAATAAATTCAATGGCAGCAGAATTTGTTGTCTTTATCATACAGGACAGTGTTTCTACCCCAAAAACAAACCATCAAATATAATAGTTGGTGGAAGCAGGACTCCAGAAAAATGGGAATTCTCCCTGTGTGGAATGAATCCCTGAGTGGAGAGTGTCAAGGAGGTTTGGCACTGCATCATTCTTGAGTTGCCTCTTTTGCTTTCATGTAGGGGAAAAAAAGCTTGTAATTGTGGAAGCAATTGGGCAAGGAGACCAACTTCATGACCTCAATAAAAAATTCTGTGCCACTGTGGATCATATAAGATTTCAGGTCCCAATTTCTATATCTGTTCTTCCTGAATAGACGCCTCTCGCCTCCTTTACTCCTACTAGGAAATGATTTTCTTTTTATAAAAATCAGTTTTTCAAACCAGAATAAAGAACTTTAAATGAAGAATTATTTTTTTTTAAATATCCAATTTCCTCATTGAAAAGTTGAGGACATAATTTGTTAGATAAAAGCTAGACTTTCTCATTGAAAATTGAATATTCGGCATAATTTTGTTTTGTGTTTTCATTCACAAATGGAAAGACTTTCATTGGAAGCTTTAGGGACAAAACCAAAAGCATTTAAAAGCTCTCATGGAAAATGCTATGTGTTTTTGGCCAGAAGTCTTATAATGCAATTAAGATAACTTGTTCAGGCAGAGAATTATAAATGTTGATATCTTCATAGTTTTGTTGAATAGCTGTAATATTTTCCTGAGGTTAGTGGTTACATTTCAGTTAAATGTTTAGTGTTTACTTTTTTAGAATGAAGCTTTCCAGAAACAGGAAGGGATGTCTTAAATGCATTGTCTTTAAAATTCTATTTGTAATACACATAGAAGTATATTTATAGTCTTATAAATGCATCTGGAAATAAATATTGTACTGAAATAAATATTGTACTGAAAATAGCCAGATTTTGATTTATTCAGGCTACCTAATACTGAAGCAGATGTATCCACACCCTGTTGTGAAAGTATCAGGAATTTATCATCTGCCCTAGCAAACTAAAGACAAGGGCAAGTTGTGCTGGAGTAAAAATAGGTGTGGACCTTGAACCCCTTTGCCCTGACTTACATAGGTCAGGACACAAGGCAGAAGGAGAAGCACCTTCTCTGACAGATTTGGTGTTTGTGCTGCTGCAGAAGTCGATCACAAATTCCCACCGTGCCCGATCAATAACTGTGGCCATTGAAGCAAAAATAGAACAATTAGTAACACTAGTGAGCAACGTGGGAAGCTGAAAGGAGCAGGCTAGTGAGGAATGACACAGATAGATGCCAGCAGTAAAGAGTGGGGAAACAAAGTAGAACATCTGTCCAATTTACCTAATTGTGCAATAAAAGGAAAAGAAATCTTATTTCTTCAAGTAGTGCACCGAAAGTTCATGCACAAAATATTCCAAGCATGGCACAGTTTGAGGGAAGGAAAGGTGATGATGCCCCGTGTTGCTGGAAACTTGGCTGGCACATGTTCTTTTGGTGAAGGTCATGACTGAGGGTTGGATTGGTGGGCTGAGTACTGAAACAAAGCAGAGAGACTTGTTTGCTCTCCCTAGGTCTGCTTCTGTTTTCCCCAGTGTGTGGGTTTCTTTTACTTTTTACCTTTTGTCTGTCGTGTAAATCTCAAGATCTTTAGGGCAGGGTTGATTCAGGTGGCTGTGACTTCAGTCTTGGCTGGGGCTGGCAAGTGTTCCTGTAATACAAACAGCATCTCATAATTAAGAAATGCAAGAAAGTGATATGGTAACAATTACCCTGAAAAATCTCTCCAAATATCAAACTAATATTGGACAAGGAAGAATAAAACTTTTTCAAGACATTTTTGGGAAGGGGAAGAAAGGAAGGGGTATTGTTAAAGTAGTAAGGGAAGATCCCATTTGATGTTCTTTAACTCCATGCTTGGCAGAAGTGGCCAACTGCAACCTGTAAATTGAAATTGATAAGAAAATATTAGATTACAAAATTTCCAGCACTGACTTACTTTTTTTTCCCTTAGATGTCTCCTACCTGGGAGCCCTAAAAGACAAAAGTCTTCTGATTCAGACAAGAAGCAAGTTTTGAAATACCAACCTGAAAATTCTGGAGTGTGACTCAAGTCAGTGGTGATCCAGAACAGCAGGGGTAAGTACTGCATGTTCTGAGGCAAGCATGTGTTGCATTTTTTACCATCCAAGCCATTAGCAAAACATTAATTCAAAAAAGAAGTTTAAATTATGCAAGAAAATGGGCTTTGGATTCCTATTAATGATAAAATTAATTTTATATCCGAAACATTGGACTGTGTCCCCCTGGAGAACAATGAAGAGAGTGAAAATCCCCTAGACAATGGATGTTGAAAGCTGCATAATAGTCTTATCATTTCTGTACAGCCTTGGTTGAGACAGCTGTAATTAATTATAAGAAAATGACAAATGGTCAAGGCTATGCTGAAGGCAGTGGCCCTGGTACTTGACATTGTAATGCAACTGGGGAAAAGCTTGTCAAATCAAGGGTGTGTTAATTTATTAGGCAGCCGTTTGTGCCAAGTTGAATAAAAGGAAGAAAAAAATAAAAGGTGAAAAGTTACTGCAAATATTAAGCATGTGAGGGAATTTTCATAATCTGCATACTTTGAGACCACGGTAATTTTATTCCTCTGACTTCTGCCCCAGGTGCTTGTTCGCTTGTCACTCACACCTCACACACCGCTGAAAATCCCTCCGTCATTACTAGCGGGTTATATCCTGCAGTGTCAGAGGAGTGAAATCTTAGTCTGGCCAAATGTGGGCTCTGCTTCAAGAAACTACAAGTCTTTCACACTCTGCCTAGTTTAGTTCTTGTCAAAATTTATGTTTCGAAATGCTTCCTTCGGCTCCTCTGTTTCTTCCTACCTGTGGTTTGCAAACATCAGCAGAGTCCCATGGCTGAACTGTTGGGTCAGCACTTGGGGAAGGTGATTTCAGCCTTGCCTGGGCTCTTGGCTTCGTGTGTGTACTGATGTTCTCTTCTGCCTTGCTGGTTTCAACTGTAATTCCTAAAAGCAGAACTCTCTTTTAGTTCTTCAGGTCCCAACAAAGCTTTCAAAAGGAGTAAACTTATGCAAAAGATTAATATTTTCATGTAAATTGAAGTGAGCTGTTTGCTAGCAGCATAGCACGCCTTGTAGGAGGGATTTGGGGTTTTTTGTAGATACTAAAAAATATGGCATGAGCCACTGACTGCAGCCAAGTGAGTAACATGTGACAAGCATTGTGTAGGAATCCTGGATCCATCTCTCCTTCCAACATTAATATGCAGCCCTTAGAAAATGGCTCTGTGTTGTCAGTCCTTAGAGAGCATCACGGTACTGTCCAAGTGGGTTTGTGTAGGAAATGGGCCTTCAAAGGCCAGGAAACATTCTAGTCATTCTCCCTGAACATCAGCACAGAGACATTTAGCACAGATGCTGCTCTAATTATGATACATTGGGAACTTTTGTCAATACTCTTAGACTCGTGTTATACAAAAGAATCAGTTGCTAGAAAACATAAGGATTCTTATGAGACCCTTAATCTATGCATCTTGGGTGTTTTTTGAAACCTAAAAAATAACCTGTAAGAATTTAAAAGACCCTTTTTATATGAGATAACAATTCATATTGTCTTTTTTTTTCCCCTGAATGTTGGCTATCTGATAATTTAACTAGTTAACTCACATTTGACCACTTACAGTGATGGCACTGCTTTGCAGCTCCCCAGGTGGCTGTCACCAGCTCATCACTTCTGTTTTCACTGTTCATTAAACTATGGTGGCAAGAGGTGACTGATCTCACTGTAAAATAATCCCTCCTCGAAAGATCAGTAATTTTTCGCTTGATCAGTTAGTTGATTGCTAGGACTTATGTCATTTTGCAGCATGTCTCTGATTAGAGACACCTTTGGCTGAATGTTAAGCATTTATCTACGGTGATGCAATTTCAAACAGTGCTGTAAATCTCTCCATATAGATGCCTAATGTATGGTTGGCATTTGAAAACTGTTTGAAGTGGTGAATTGCCAATTAATATATTGGTGTGCTCTGTAGGCCAAAGCTGGAGCTCCAGTGGCTCACTGATGTGCAATTTTTGTCTCTGCCAGACTTTGTATTCAGAGGATTGACTCTGTTCCACTTAAACATGCCTGATGTGACCATTGTCCTCTGGGCTGTGTGTTGTGGTATTTTATATTCTATATATATGTGTGTGTTCTATGCTTCTTATACGTAAGAGCCATATACGGACTGGGCATTATGGACATGGATAACAATCCTGGTGCAGGGCAAAAGCACTGTCACATCAGCAGTGCAATTAAAGCTGGCCCTGAAGCAACTGGCAAGCTGGGCTGAGATTTATTTTCTTAGTACAAGTTTCTGACTGAAGATGATGAGTCTGTGTTTTTATTTTTTTTGTTGCTGAAACTCAAGACATGAAAACGTGTCTGAAGTCTTTCATTTCCACCTATTGAAAATGCTTTAAAAAGGAAAGAAATAAACAGATGGTTCTCATTAGCACAAGAGTGCTTTAATCTTTTGCACATTTTAAATTTTATTTTCCTTTCAATGTTTGTAAGTAAATTGGTATAAAATTAAGGCTTCACCAGAGCAATTGAATTTCACACATTTGAGTCCATGAAAGGAGAGGTGGACTCCATCCAAATTGCGACAACTGATGTAATCCTGGCATCACAATTATCTATTATGATCAACAAATGCATTCTGAGTGAATGAAATGCAGCGAGACTGGCCCCTACACATCTTGCTCAAGCAAACCTCCTCTGAAAGCCCTGTGTACAACTGGCTATCTTGCCTCTACAATTCAACCAAAGAGTTTTATTTTCAGCTGGAAAAATACAGAACTCATCATTTTGAGGAACATGTGCAAGAAATTGTGGATAGAATATGCTGTTGGTATAAATTGCCAAAGTTGCAGGACATCAGTGGAGCTGTATCATTTTGACCACAAAATAATCTCCCAATGGAATCGTGGGGGGTCACTTGACAAAGGTGGTAAAATACCTACATTCTTCTCACAGCTCACGAGCTGAAGGTGTTTAACTGGTAGGCCCCTGATGCTCCATCCTGAAGCAGCAGGGGTTGCTACAACCTCCAGCTCCAGAACTTTGTGTCTTCACCCCATTCTTCCACAGCTCCTGCTTCTGAAATTCTTTTTCAAGGGTGCATGGCCAGGCCTGGCTGCTGCCACGGCTTTTGATCCTACATCAGTCAAAGGGTTTTCAGTCAAAGTGCAATTCTTGATTCAAGTAATAAGGGATGGGCACCACTTCTGGGGTATTAGAAGGGTTCGACTTCCCAGGAAGTGTTAGAAGTTGTGATTCTTGTTGGAGTGGTTGGTAAGGCTTGTCCAGAGGAGTTTTCTTGTGGCACTGAGGCAGCAGCCCAGGGCTCTGTTATGAGCAATGAGATCCATGGCATTGTTTGTGCAAACAGTGTTGTCGGTACAGAATTACAAATGCAAACAGAAGGTGTCTGATATCTACCCTGTAAATAGCATTGCATGCTTTAGGGCTTCTTTTATATGATAGAAATCAAGGTCTGAGCCTCTTCTATTTATTTTAGAAAAAAAAAAAAAGATGAAAATTGGAGAACTGCTAGATTTGCAACATCACAAAAAGAAGTTGAAGACTCTTGGGGGAAAAAAGATTTTAATTCTGTCCCTCTTAAAGCAGAATTGTGTATAAAGTGGTTTTTCTATTTCCTAGGAGCTTTCCTGAAGAAAAAAAAAAAAGGGTTTATTTTTGGTGCCACTGTACAGATTCTGATTAAAAAAAAAAAGCTTAACATTTCAGTTATATTGAGGAATTTTGTTTTCAGCTTAACCTTTTCAAATAGTAGATGTTTTAATAGAAAATGGAATATATCTCTATCTGGAAAGTTTTTTTTATGTGGAAAAAAAAAGAGCATTCTCACTTGTCTAATACACAATTTTTCATGTTTTTCTATCTAATTGCATTGTTTTGGATGAGGGAAAATGTTTCAAAACACAGCGTGTCAAAATCTGAATAAGTTAAAAGGACTTGGCGTGTTTGTCCCTTGCAAGCTTTGTTTTCCTTGATATTTAAACAGAAATGTTCTTTGTCTGGGTCCTTTGCACAAACCCCTCTGGACAAACTCAGCTGCTTTGTGTGGGCTGCTGGGGAGGCCACAAAGAATTACATTATTTTTTGCATCTCTGTGTTTCCTAGGGCTGTCAATGTTTCCATTCAGAATCGGTCATGATTCACACTAGAAGAAATGATCTTGGCCTCCCTGCTGTTGCTTTTGGTTTTTAAAGTCAGGTGCAAACAGCATGACTGCTGACATTCATTTTCATGGAAGAGGTTCAAATGCCATCTTGACCATACCTGAGGCCACAAAGCTTTAGAGGTGTCAAGAGGTCTGTGTTAGACAACCTAAAGGCGGAATAAAGTACCTGCACCCATTGACAGGAGTGTTTTTCTTTCTCCTTCTGAAGGCTTTCCAAAGGTGAGGAGTCCACACACTCTCCAGCCAATTTGTTGCAATGCTGGAATAACCTTCCATTTGAAAGCTCTTCCAGATCTCTACCCTGGAGCTTCTTTGCTACTTTTTTTTGTTTGTTTGTTTTAACCTTATTGCTTTTGTTTCTTCTTTCACAATGAACATACTGTTGCCCTGTTCTTGATAGCATTTCAACACTGCTTGCAGATTTATTTAACAGGTTCAGAACAGCAAAGAGAGGAGGAGGAAGACAAATGAGGACTTTAAAAACAAGAATTTCAGTTGAAATAATTGATTTTTCATTTCAGTTGAAAAATGTGGATTTTTTAAATTGGTCTTCCTTTCCTTCTTCTCTGCTCCTGTTAGCAAATAGAAAGGAAAGACTTTTGTTTCCTTGGGGGTGATATAAACTCATGAGTTCGTGAAAAGGTAACTGAGGTGGTGGCATCTAAACCTTTAAGTGTAACAATTTATAAAGACCTTTCCACAAAGGTCTGACAGTACCAGTTGTGTTTGCAGTAGATATTTATAAGGGTATTTTTTGGTGTATTTTTAAAGGAACATAATAAACCACAGGCCCCTAAGAGTTTCAGACATGCAGAACTGAGGGCAAAATTTGAAAATGTCATCACAATATTTTCTACATGTTGCCCAAGAGAATTTTTTTTGTGAAGGGAATTTTGAATCCTTGAACCTTTAGGATGCTGTATTTGAATATCACACTGCACAGGAACCATCCTCTGAAGTACCAAACAGCTGCTGTCATAGCATGGGATGGGAGTGTGTATTTTTGTAAGACCATGTGAAACTTTTTTTATTTTAATAAAATTTGGAAGGGACTCTATAACCAGAACAATCCTTTTCAGCCTATTTCAAGTGGAAATAAATTCTTCTTCATTACTAAGGGTTTGGTGCCACGATTTGGAATCTGTGTTTATATAAAACCAAGCTATAACTATTCCTTCTTCAAGCAGCTCATAGCCTGTGTAGGGTTAGTCCCGTATTTTTCTCCCCAGCAGGGTCTCCTCTGCAGTTTGTTCTTTCCCTGGAATATGATTTTCTTCCATCAAGCTCCTGTTGTCCTTAGTATTCTCCCGTCATCTCCAGCCCCTCTCCTCCATCTCCTGTCTATTCTAATAGGTCTTTCCTCCCTTCTGGTGCCTGCAGGGCTCTTTCATTTGTTCTGGGTAAAGTGATGCTGTTCTTTTCTTTGCCAGGTTTTCTCCCTCTCAGACATCACATCCTCTCTCTGTCTTAGCCATTGCACCCTCTTGGAGCTTTATTTTCTTATTCAGCAGGCCATCATTGCTTGCACACTCTGTCAGCTTGCAAAGTCCCTGTGCCTGCCACAACCCCTGGCTTGGGTCATCACTTCCTTCACACTCCTCTTACAGCTTTTCTCCCTTAATCTCCAGCCCATGACTGGAACTTTTAGCTCTCAATTTAACAACATGGTGATTCCATAGTTACCTCTGTGTCTGAGACCTTGCTTGAGCTCTGATTGTTGTGAACGTCTGGTGTCCAATTTCAGATTATTCTTTTGCTGTAACAGCAGGATATCCATTGTAAGAAAAGGAGAGAGAGTAGGGACAGTAAAGCTTATTTTTGAAAAACCTTTAAAAACTGATTTCATTTGTTTGAGCCTTTATTTTCTAGCTATCCTGACAGAAAAAAAGTAAATATACTCCATGACATTAGGTGACTTAAATCAAATTAGGGCAATTCAGATCTTAATACTGCTAACTTGCTGGTATTTTAATTTAAAAGTAAGTTTTTATTATTAACAATGTCAGACTACCAGATTTTTACCTGCCCAAGAACCTCTGTTTAAATGAAATTACTGCTTACTTATTATTCGGATGTTCAGAAGATTCATTCCTGAGCATCACATCAGAATCTAGGGTCCTTTCCACCATAAAGAGTTGGGACAAATTCCTTTTCATGTTTCCCTGTAACTCGGATTTAACTTTTAGCCTAAATGGTGGGGCTGTTAGTGCCGGCTGGGGAAACACTGCTGATGCTCTTGAGAGAAAATGTGTCTGTTCATCTTCAGCCAACACATCTGAAGACATTAAATCCTGAAAGGAGTGAACACTGGAAGGAACCTCTTTATGGCACTTGAAATGAGGACAGACTTGCTAAAGAAGCTCTTTCTCTGGCACCACAGAAGGATGAAATACAAAAGGAATCCTTAACATCAGAAAGCACAGTTTCTGCAGGTGGTGCTGTAATACAGAAGACCCTGACCCTAAAGCTGCCCTTGGCCAGGTGAACAGGGCATCAAAAGTGTGTTCTTTTCCAAGGGAAATGCTTCAGCTGGGCTCTGGGGCAGCAGTGGCACAATTCATCACCCTGGTTCACTGGGTGAGGAAACAAGGAACTCACGAGAGAGTTGTAGCTCCAGGCAGTGTGTCAGGAGCCACATCATGTGGCCCCAGCCCTTCAGATTGCCTTAGAAGAAGAAAATAATAATTAGGGGAAAAAATCGTGTTCAAGTTCAGCCCAACTGGCATTCACCTTTTAGATCCATTACAGAAGTAGTATTTCAGGCCATATTTGTTGCATTACTGGGTCCCAGAGTGTAGTGATGGGAGTCTAATGGAGGAAATGAGTAGTGTATGTCAGTGCCTCTGTAATAAGACGCTAATCCTACATCTTCTTCAAGAGTTGTGACCTTCAGAAACACAGAGTTCAAATCATGTGTGGAGTATGGCCCCTTTTTTTTCAACCTAACAGCTAACCAGTGTATTGAAGTAATGTAATTTGATGGGTCCACCTTCCTGTTGTCTCCTTTCCCAGCTCAAACATAACATCTGTTATCGTTTGTGCTGGAGGGTATGATTATCCTCCATAGATAGAAATGTTCTATTGCCTGAGTCAAAGGCATTTAGTTCGTCCAGAGAAGTTATTGTTTGGAGGCCAAAATGTCTCCAGTTCATATCCTAGTTCTTCTTTCCATTATTGTATGTGTGTGATATTAATTTCTGTCTTTGAGGGGAAAAAAAAATACATCTGGTGCTATGAGAAGAGGGGTGAAAGGAAAGTGAATGTCTGTGGACATCTCCCCTGGCATAACTTTTCATCTTTGCAATAGCATATATTAAGGGGTTCAATTTAAATTCATAAATAATTTTTAAAAGAATGTTGGAAGGTATGCCAATTTTTATCTGGGGTAACTTAATTTTCTTTTTTCCAGTAGGACAGAGCTTATATCCTTGTGTTAAATGGTAAGAAATTAAGAAGTTTCAAGGAACTCAAAAATTCACTATGAGGTACATAATGTATGAGAGAATTAACTCACTCTAGTGAGGCCTCCTATATAGGTTTAATCCAAATAGAAACACGGAACTCTGCTACAGGAGGTAGGAAACAGAAATTGGGAAACACTTAAGCCAAACACCAAAACAGCTGCTATGATTTATATTTACTTAAGGAAATGCATTATAGTCATCATTGCCTTTTATCTCAGCCGTACTGTAGAAAATTACCTTCCACTGCCACAATTTATAAAATGCTCTTTGAATGTTTATCGCCAATGTACAACCATAACAACAGCAGCAAATGGCCAGATTCCTTTTAACAGCTCCTCCTCATATTCAAGGAATCTGTACTAGGGGTAGTCAACAACTGGCAGAGACAGGAAAAAAACATAACTAATTTGCTGAAGTTACTTTCCACTAATAAAAACTCCATTACTTGAGAAACTTAAAACTTCCTGCAAAGGGAAATGCTTGTCAAGTAAGTGTGAACACTCAGAGAGAAGTGTGAGACTGGGGTCCAGTAATGTGCTCAGGATTGCCAGACTGATCAGCTGCAGATCCTCAGAAGTCCAGTGCCCAGTTCTTCCCTCAAGCAGAGTTTTTTTGCCTTCTCCCAGTGTTACTGGAAAAATATCTGCTTTTTTTCCAGTAATGTTTGCAGTTACAAGCTTACAAATTTGGCCTTAAAAGTTCCACCTCTGAAATACAAACCTAATTCTTTGGCATCCTTCATCCATACCCATATCTATTTAGCTGTGTTATTGTATAGCTGTCATCAAGCCAGAGAGGCTGAAGCCTCATAGAACAGCCATCCAAAACTGAACACACACACACAAAAAAAGATTGAGGGCAGAGAGCACTGGAGTGGCCAGCCTCCCCTGCCTCTGTGGAAGGCAGCCAGTTAATTTATTTAAAATAAAAGTATTTCAGCCATCTGGATAGTGGCACTTGGCTGCCCTTGCAGGGCCTCCTTGCCATTTACTGTAGCCATGGGGTAACTTAGGCATTCAGAATGTGTGGAGGTAGCTGTTGATACCTAAGGCTGTACATGGAATGAAGATACACAATACTCTGGCAACAAGTAGTTCAGCACAGGAAACTGAAACACCCAAGCCTGGCCCTTCTTGTTCAGCCACTGTGTTTGTGCTGCTGTTGAAGTCATGGGCACAAGTGTCTGACCACTCCCCAGCTCTCAGCCTGCTGTGGGAATAGATGCCTGACTATTCTCCATTCTCTTGGGGACATCTATATGGGAACACAGGCTGTGGCAGGAAAAATGAGGAAGAAATAGAAATTTGGAGTTAATTTCAGCAAGGTGTTTTTTCAAATGCCTCAACAAATAGATAAACTGAGTGGGAAATGGTGGTATCTCTTTCATGTTGAGTAGTAAAACCTGGGTCCCTAAACTGAAACACTAAGAAAACAAAGCATTACTTGTTTCTATCTTCCCTGGCTTGAGCCATCTTTGCCTTTGGGAGGCATTTTTGGAAAGGGAGGCTGGTGTGTTCTGCAGAGTGTGTTGGTGCAGGGGGGCTCCCTCCCCGTTGCTTGCCCTTTGTGCTGGGTGTGTGGGGAGCAGCTCTCCATGGCCAGGATCAGCAGTGTGGACAGGGGGCTGTTTTGTGCATACTCAAGTCCCAACAAAGAAAAAGCGCCGGTTCTTTAATTATGGGATTCAGTACAAGAGCCCTTGACTTTAAAAGTGCACCACAGCACTGGAATTATTTAAGCAAGTATTACCACAATTTCTTCTGTTCCGTATAAGAGATTGATGTATTCAAGGTCATGACTCATGCAGCATTGATTTCTTGCCAGGGGATTTAGATCTTAAGTGATGGATTGTGTTGTGAACCGATAAATTTTTTAAAAATTAGTAAAACTTCACAGTGTACCTTAAATTGTTAATATTTACTGAGGAGTGAATGTATCACAGCTCTGTACTCTGTTACTGCTTCCTTCTGGAAAGAGCATTTGGAAGACCAAAGCCCTGTTAGTGGCCTGCCATACTGTTTGATAGCTTTTGTAAACGCTTTCAAAGATGATGAACACGATGAGCCAGGTCTTCAGCTGATATAAATTGTTCTCCCCACACTGGTTCACACTAGCTGTCACTCTCCAGTGTTGTCCAAAAGAGCCTTTCACTGGCTACCTGGCAGGGTTCAGTTCTGTCAGTCGGTGAGCTCTCAATGGCTCTCATGTGAACTGCCCCACAGAGACTGAATACTGCACCATCCATCCTCTGTTTTGGACACTGGGAGGCTTTTTGTAAGCCAAACAGCCTCAGTGCTGAATTTTCCTTTTTATCTTTTTTAATGGAAAGTGGTAGAGGAAGTAAATAACATCCAATGCAGTATAAATTTGAGTCCATGCATAAATTTCAGACCCTATGTCAGTAAGGGCATGTCAGAATAGTGTGAGCCCAAGCAGGTCTTGGTTCTTAGACTTAGCAAGTGAATTGCTGTTGATAAATAGTTCCATGTGCCAGGTTTAAGAATGACATAAATCAATGACTATATCAAGAGACAGACAGTAGTCTGCCTCGATTCCTGTGGTTAAACTTGCGTTGAGTATTTGGATCAATGGCGTTTTTCTGTCTGGCCACTGGAATTCTGTGCTGGCCGTGACTGCACAAGACAAAGGACTTTTACTAGTTATCTCTCAGGCCACCAAATGATAGGCACAGTCCTGAGAACAAAAACCATACTTGTGAATTTCTGGTTAGAGCACAATGAGGGGAGAGGAAGAAAAAGGTTTTACTTGCTCCCATGATCCTCAGATGGTAATATGGCCTTTTGTCAGCACCCAGAGCAGTATCTCATCATAAAGCTTAAAAAAATTCATCCTAAGTCAGCTTTGCAATGTTAAAATAAAACATCAGCAAAGAAAAGGAAATTCTATCTCCCTCCACCACTCCTTGAGGTTGCTTTCTCCACTCCAGTACTAAATAGAAAGGAGAGTGCTGGCTCTGGGATTCTCTGTCTTTATTTTATGAGTCGGTATAGGAGGTTGCAGAAAGGCATCAGGCTCTCTGCACCATTTGACACCATGCCAATATGGTTTGCCTCACACAGCCAGAAGCTGGGTCCTTCCAGCCTGTACTGAAAGAAAATCTCCTGCAGTTTCTTCAAGTGACTGTGTTCTCACATGAAAATAAAGGAGGAATGTGGCCCTTGAAAAAGAAAATCCCATTCTTCTCCTCACCTATTCACTGTTTAGCATTCACCACCGTGTGTTGCAGTGCTAAGACTCAATAAGACTTCATCAGTCATGGCTTTGCAGTCCTGCTAAAAAAAGTACAGATTTCATTAAACAATGCTGTGCCATGAATGGGTAGGGTAAAATTTAGGGAGATTAACTGGGCTGTATTTTAGATGCCAGTCATCTTTAAGGCAATGAGCAATGTCAAGATAGATGAAAAACGATGTACCAGAGAAGTGTCACCACTGGGAATGAGACAGTGACTCCCATGTAGAGAGAGGGATGTATATATTTGCTTTAATAATGTCTGAATGAGAATCTCAGATTTAATTTTTCATAACATCATTTGGCAGATTTTGAAGGCTGATGTTATTTTTCAGAAAAGGCTCATATCTCTTCTTCTAGAGGTGAGCATGAAAGAAACCCTTCACAAGCCTGTTCCTGTTAATTGTAATATTATTCACATACTCTTGTAATTATTTCAGGATCTGTTCCAAATATTTTTTAGCTGAATCCTGATGATAATGAACTTCCGAGGCCTGTTTTCCTACAGCTTGCAGTGTCATGCTAAATGGACTGCAACAAGAAATGTTGCTGTGCCTGGGCTGCACTAGAGCCAGACCATAATTTGCAAATGTGTTTTTTGGGAGCTGCTGATATTTCTCACCACCTCCTTGCAGAGTGAGCAGAACACTTCCCACTGCTGAAATCTGAGAGTGAGAACTTTTCAGGCTGATCTCCTTGACAGTGACCAGTAAAGCAGAAATCAGGACTTTAAAAAGGGCTGAGGAGTCTGGGGTAGTGCAGTTCCCTTTTGTTCTCTGACAGCCATGTGCAAAGGCACCTGGCTTTTTTGAAGGACAGAATATCTGCCTTCCAACAGATAAGCTCCACCTTTGGTATCTCAATTTACCCAGAGAAAGTGCCTCCAAAATCCGTAGTCATGTAATCACTATATTACTGTATTATTTAATACCTGCCTAGCCAAATGTGTCTGTGTGTGTGTGTACATGTATGATGTATCTTTTTTTCATACCAGTTTCCCTCTCTTTGTTAGAATTAATGCAGAAATGGTGAAGAGTAGAAGTAGGCAGCTGAAGGATTAGAGGATTGATAGAAGGTGATTAATAATTAAGATGCTTTACACCATGGGGAGTCCAGGAGCCAAATTCTGAGCTACACCTTCCCTGTTGAAGGCAGTGAAAGGTTAATGCAGAGCACAAGTGTTCGGTGATGCTCCAGCCTCAGGTCCTGTAGGATGAGGACACACCGTGTGCAGGGAGCATGGAGAGACTGCTGACTCACCGTGTGTTTAATTGGCAGGCATTGGAGGAGCTGGGGGTTCTGCAACAATGAGTAGGATCCTAGAAACCATTTGGACAGGAGCATCTCAAATTGATTTGGAGGCGATGTAATTATCTGGAATGTCATTACTGTTTGTCCTTATGAAGTGGCTGAAATCTTGCATATTTTCCTCTAGTAGTTTCCAAAAAAAAATTGAGCCAGCCAAACACAAAAGATAATAACTTGATATTGTCTGATGATATTTGCAAAGTAATAAAAGCTGCATCATTCTTATTAATACAATTAACATATTTTTTCTTCATAAGGACAGCATGTTTTTCCTGTAATGACTTGGGTTGCTTCATGGCAAAGTTATGGGAAGGAGGATTGTTCTTGTTCTTCAAGGGCAACAATATGCTATAGTGAAACCATACCACAGTTTTTCTCCCCCTTATCAGACATTTTATTGTTCGAGAAAAAATGTTTCAGAAAAAATGTAACATGGGATGTACGAACAATGTGCCTGCTGTTTGTGGAGATAAACACAAAACAGACAGAATGGAAATTAAAGACTCTCATCAGAAGTGTCATTTTTTACGACACTGAAAATGTTTTCTTCAGCATTATAATAGAAACTCCTAATGTCAAATATTAAAACACTTCCTCAAAAGCAAATTCCAATCACTTTACTGCAGCTATATGTGATTTGATGGCTCTTGGCACGTGGGCCAAAAATGTTCTTTGCTAGCTGAGCTTGTTATTGTCACTATTAGCATGTCTCACATTAGTTGTCCCTGTGGATGCTCCGTTTCTGTCACAGAGAGGTGACCATCCTGGTGGCTGCATGGTGTGGGGCTTTGGGAGCTTCTGAATTTCAATCTTACACCAGGATTGCAGGAAAAGTTAATTGACAGATCTTGTTTTCAGTACTGTTCTATTCTTAGAGAGAAGCTACATTAGGAGGATGAGTCGTTTTAAAGAGTTTGCCAGCAAGTGATAGATCCTCTTCTGGGTCACGAATTCTCGTCACCTTGTGTATTAATAGGATCTGCCAAGGGTTTATCCGAAGTTTCATTGCTTACAGGCAGTCACATGGGTAACAGAACCACAAAGAGTTGAGCATCTGTGACCCACATACTGGAGAAGAGAAGGGAAGAACAGCCGAATAAGGACAGAATGTTTGAGTCAGAAGCTTGATTGGTTTAGCAAAACTGTTTATGCAAGGCTCTGAAAATCAATGGGAAAGGGCTGCAGTAGTGTGAAGTATTGTAAGGAATGTGGGATTATCTGAGATACCACGTGTGCCCTCACACCCAACTGCAGGCTTGTGTTGTGGGGAGATTTGGGGAACGCCATGCTCAAATGTTGTCTCCTCCCACTGGAACAGGAATTTATGTAAGCTCTCAGCAAAGAGCTTTCAGCCTGGTCCCACCATCTACAGGCACTGATGGTACCATGTGTTGGTTCAAGTGTTTTGTGCTATTTGTGATAAACAAGAGGAAAGTTCATTTCTTGGTTGTATTTTCTTGTGATGTGAAGGGTCAGAGGTTCGAAGTGGTGCAGAACAGCAGCACAGCAGGCCTAACCCTGAGGGACTTGGGTCTTAGTGGCATTACCCAACTGGAAACATGTGGTACTTGTTTCTAGACAGCCAGAATATTTTGTACCCACTGAAAGACAACTGGGAAAGGCTTTACAGCAGGGACGCCCATAGAAAGGACAAATTCTGTGACCACAGTGCATGCCTGTGACTTTCAAATCTGAATTTGTAGTTGAGTCATTTTGCAAATTTAATGGAACCAGCATAGTTTGTCCAAGTCAAAGATTTACTCTGTTAGAATGTGAGTTTTTTTCTTCGTGATGATGAAACTGCTGCTGAGGAAGGGGACAGATTTCCTATTGTCTTCCATTCCATTTTATTCCTTCAAAATATGGAAGTAACTGAGGTAGCCCTCTTCTAACCCCTTAGCACCACAAATACTTTTTCAACCCTGATGACCATAGAGGTGCTTCAGGGTCAGAGGAGGAATTGCCCTGGTGAGAGGAGCTTCCATGTGTGTTGTAGCTGTGGCTGATTCCAGCAGACTGAATCACATTTGAATCTCCTGCCTGCCCGTCCTCATCTGCAGGAACAAACCGTCTTCCAGATTTATTGAGCGGTGTCTGGAATACATGACCTAAAGCATTGTTCCATGGAATAAGGGAACCTCAGTTTGCTCACTGATGGCAGTATATAACAGTTAGCTTCTTAATTAAATGGTAAAGAAACAAATGAATAATTAGCGTATAGATAATGTGAATTAGCCCTTATGTTATACATTAAATTCTATCCAGTTATTGGACTGTAGTGCACTGTTGCAAAGTACTAAGCTGAAATCCATGCCCTAATTATTTGCCATGATGTGCCTGTCTCAGCTTTTGTCCTAAATGAATGTAGGTAAAGATAAAAACGTATTACAAAAAGCTAGGATTCTAATGTGAGATAGGCCAGTGCTAATTACTGGCTAATCATGGTGTTAGAGTAATTATATTATGTGCTTTCAAAGCCTTGGTTAGTGCCTTGCAGAACACTAGCATATAATTTGTCAGAGAGGAGTTAATTTTTCTGGTTATCATAACAAGATAGCGTTTTCCTTTTTTTCTCAATACTTTTCAGGAATGTATGATTTTACCACCCTTTTAAAGACTGTTCCTCTCTCGTTAGTCCTGAGGAACTGTTAAACAAATGCTGTTGGTGTCTAATTCAGGGCATGTTTCATTCCCTGTTGCACTAATGGGAGAGAGCACTAACAAGTCCTGTGGCTGATCAGTTAAGTGGATGTGATGATTATATAAGGCTGCATTTTCAAAGTGATTATTCAGTATTGTCCTCCCTACAGGAGCCAGGCAGAGCTTTTCCCAAGCAGGTACAATAGCAAAAAGTCTTTTTTTTTTTTTTTTGGCTAAGCCAGCTTGGAAATATCCCAGGCCTGATCCTTCCTGCCTGACAACCAGCAGCAGCTTTGTCTTTCTGGACCCAGAGCAGAGCTGTCCTGTGCTTATAATACACTCAGCACCCTTAAGTAACTCAAATAAATATAGTCATGCAAGCTGATAGTAGTGAAAGTCAACACAGTATTTTTAAATAACTATTTACCATGATAGCAATTATGGGAAGATGGATGGTTTGAATCTCTAAAGCGAGTGAATAGTTAGAAATAGCTATATTCTTTGCTTAACTTCTGTTCCCATTATTCCACAGACATGTGGAATATATCATTAATTTTAAAGAGGGAAATAAAACCAAATTGAAGGACCTAGATTCAAAGGCAGTACCTAAGCATCACCATTTATTCTCCCTGTAATGGCCTGAAAATCTGTGTTGAGCTTCCTACGACAGAGCTGGCAGAAAAGTGCTCCCAATTAACTATGGATTTTTTGTGGATCAAAATTAGAAACTTTTACTGGTTGAAGGTGACTGTTAAACTTGGTGGGAACAAATGGCTCTTGGATTCCTGAAAGTTACACTATATCTGCTTTTATATATTTATACAGGCAGTTCTTCCTGTCTGGCTTACCTAATAGAAAAACTATTTTTTCTTCTTTATAGATTTTATTAAAAAATAATGATTTTATTTAATTTCTTTCCTGCAAAATCTTTCTGTCTTTGCCATTCTAAATCCACTTCCTGATTTAGACCACTGTGATCCTGAGAAATGGTTCTGGTACTTTTTTTACAGTTACAGCTATGTCTGAAAAGTAGTTCCTTTTCTGAAGATTTGGGGGCAGGTTTTTTCCATGTTGCTCCTGATCTCTAATTGGAAATAATCTTCTGGCATTCTTTTATGAGAAGGTGGTCACTTATTTCAGTACCTGAAAGGATGTGGAGCTCTTTTGAGAAACCTGACCTCAGCTGTAAGTGCTGAACACATTTCAGAATGTGATTTGTTGTTCTCCAGCCTGCACATAGTGAGATAATTACCAGTCTCTGCATTAACACTGAGGGACAACCATGCTCCCAGTCTCTTGCCTGGGAATCCCTGTCTGCAGGGATGGATCAAATGGGCCTTGGGCACAGCTCTCACCTGGTTCCTGACCACCCTAAATATTCCCTGTTGATACTGGTGTCAGCTGGCCTTTCCCCAGACAGGACATGGCCTGATTTGGAGTATTCAAGGGCCACTTTCACTGTAGAAAAAGCTACTTCATATTGTGGGGCAAAGGAATTAGTAGTAGGAATGGGAGGCTGCACATTTATTGGGATGAGAGGAAGAGAAGGGGGAGAAAATAGGCAGGATTTATATGAGCTAGTATCCAAACAGGTTGATGGATCAGCCCAGGAACTGCCAGGGGATGATGCTGTTACTGAAGAACTCTGGAGCATTATTTAGTTTTATCTACTGGTAATGATCGATTCTTTTGTTTCTGCCTCCTTGTGAATGATTTATTTTTTTGTGAGAGGAATGTGCTCTTCTAACACTGCCCTGAGTGAAAAGGCTACTACCTTTTCTGATTTATGGAGAGTGCAAGGCCAAACTGATGTCCCAAAGGTTGTCTTTAGAGGCTCTTCCTCTGAGTGTAATGCCCCCAAGCAATTTGCCTCCACCTTAGAGGGTGACATAGGAAGCCTCAGAGGAAGCTCGTAGTAATGGCTCTCCTAAATATGTCACTGGAGTTGGCCCCCGTGACAGACAGAGTTAGAGCTATCTGTTTACATCTAATATTAATGCCATCAGTTTTGAAGAGATGGGCTAGAATGTGGGCTGTCAGCAAAAATGTCCCCTTTCTTCATGTGATGGATCTAAAGAACTGTCTAAACCTGACAGTGGAATCTCATTAAGAAGGGGGGAAAATACCAACCTGTGAGGACTTCACGCCCAACAAATCAGCGGTGGGAGATCTCACCTCTCTTTTATGTTTGAGTTCTGAGAAAACGTCACCAGAGAGACACCACAAAGTTTCTGCAGAGACATCAGAACCACCCTCTGCGTTATGGGAAGTGTGTGATAAACTCAGTAAGTGGAGGTTTGGTTTCCTTCAGAGCCGAGCACTCCCTGCTAAGTGTGGAGCCCCATTAACTGGCAGACAGACATTCAGTGTTGCCTCGTTCCAGCTCCATCCCGCTGCTTTCAGAAACAGTAGCAAAATCTGAAGTGACTTTTCATGAAAACAAAACCAGGTTCTGAGTCGCAGTGAGAACCAAAGCGGTGATTACTGTGGTGGTAAAGGCTGGGTTGTGACGCTGACCTGCTGTAAATTCTTGGACAATCCTTTTCCACTCTTAGTTTCCATTTTCTGTCTTCCAGTATTTGGCTGCCTGGATTGCCAGGCTCTTCAGGGCAAGGATTGGTTCTCCTGACGTTTGCTGTGCTTTCATAACAGAGCCAGAATCTCAGGTGGCTGCTATTAATCATGAATTATGTATTAATGGTGATGTTGTGGAGCCGGCTCACAAGATTTTATCTGATAGCTGATGCAGATGAGACTTACAGGCTGTATTTTACAGGCGTGTAAACTGTGCTGTGAGTGGCACAGCTGGGGGATTCTAAGGCAGAGTTGCCACAGGAGTAGTACAGAGGGAAGGCAGAAAAAGGGGCTTCGTGTTTTATGCCTCCCATTTCTGTTTGCTCTGTGACTTCAAGGGAGATGGAAAAGCAGCTAATCCACTGTGCAAGGTCACTTTAATAATGATTGAGAAAGTGGGAGAAGGCAATTCTTGAGGTTGTAACTTTGAAGAGTTAGTCCAGACTCAGCCATTCTGGGTCTGACTATGGAGCTGTCGGCATGAGCAGGTGGAGGGCAGACCTGCTGCACAGAAATGGCTATAGCACATATGGGAAGCTATAGGAGGGAGACAAAATGCAGATTAGTGTCTGTAGTTTGACACAGATTCTGAAATTAGGAAAGAGAGAGGACACACAACACAGGAAGAAAGTAAAGGAGAAACGTGCGGGTTTTTGTAGAACTTCTGACATTCATGGGTAACTGCTTCAGAATTCTGATGTAGATTTGTGTATAAGTTTCCTTTACCATGACATTAACAAAACTATTGTAAACAAATGGGGGAGAAATTAGATAGGGCAGAACTTACCAGCTGGAGCTGGAGTAGGTGAGATGTATAAAGTTCTGAAGGAGATGGACAGGGCACACAGAGAATGGTTATTCTTTACTTTGTTGCTTTTTAACACAAGGCACAGTGACATTGTCAAACTGCTGGTTCAGAATAAATATGAGGAATTTATTTTTTTTTTTACAAATTGTAATTAAACTGCATCTCTTGGTGCCATAGGATGTTCTAGAAGCCAAAAGTATAAATGGTGCCAAGAAAATTCATGAGAGATTAGAGATTGGCTAGGTGGAAGTGGCTTTAAAGAAAATGGCCTGATGGTGGTTTCCAACTGAGAAAGTCATCGAGCCACTGACTGCCAGAGGCAGCTCAGAGGTCTTAAAAGGGATGGGATCACTTGTCTGATTTCCTACACATTTTTCTGGGTTTCTGTCTTATCCACTGTCACAGGAGGACACTGAGCTTTGAGCTGATGCCACATTGTTGTCCTTGTGCTATTCGTGTAGCAGTGGCTCTTGGGGACACAGTTTAGGGGTGGACTTGGCAGTGCTGGGACTGCAAAGAGCAGGACTCGATGATCTTCAAGGTCTTCCCCAGGCTAAATGATTCTATGACACTCTTCCAAAAATTAAGGGTTTGGTCACCAACCGATCAGCAGAGATTAAGATTAAACATCCTCATAATTTTTGGCATGCGTTACTCCAGCTACCTTTCGTGCTCTGTTATTGAGATGGGGACAAGGTAGAAGTACCTCTGGGGAAGTAACGATGACAAAAACTAACAAGACACCACCGTCTGCAGTGCTGTGGTTGCTGTAACAAGCTGGTTCTCACACTCCTGTTGTCTGGTGGGCTCTGCAAGAGAAGAGCCAGCTCCTCAGTTTTGGTCAGTGGTGATGCAGGACACGACCTGAACCCTTTTTTTGCCCAAAAGAAGCAAAGAGTTGGCACCGAGTGTTGCGTGCAGGACCTGCGAGAGCCAGCACTCGGCAGCCAGCGGGTGGCACTGTTGTTGCAAGGAAACTTTCAGAAAAAAAAAGCCATTTAACGCTTCGGAGCAGTTTGGATGGAAGTTTTCCATTGAAAAAAGCAGTTTTGCCGAAATTGAAACGTTTCATGGCACAAGTCCCTTCTCCATGAATTTTTAATGGAGAAAAATGTAAATTGCTCAGTTTGACTTTATAATTGCCATATAGCTTTTTTCCTCCTTATTGAATCAGTTTATTAGTTTATATGGGTATGCAATTTCAATATAATTCTTAATTTTATAGGTTTCTTTATCCTAGTGACTTAAACTTTCAAAAATTAAATGGTCTTGCATTGTGGAAAAAAACCCACAAACATTTTGATATTTTTAAAAAATAGTAACAACAACTTTATAAAGCCTTTCGAATGTTGTCCCAGAGTAAAACATCATCTTTGAGTCTCAATGTGAGATAAAAATATGTTTCTGAAGGGTTGAATTTTGTATGGGCTGGGTGATCTGTGTTTTGATCGGCTCTGGATGGGTCTCCTTGACAAAAGACCGTGCTTTGAGGTGCTGTTTCATGGTGCCACATGAGTGGCAGTGCTGCCCAGCAGAACATGTGCTACAGAGGGACATGACATCTCCATCCTGCTTGGAAGAGATGTTCATCCCTCTGTGATGCCAGGTGAGGTGACACCAGACCCTGATGTCCCTATAAGCTGTCCAGGGCAGGAATGGTGCCAACACAGGACTGCAATTTCAGGTAGTTATTGCTTTTTAAAAATATCCCATTGGTGGGGCCCAACCAGGACCAGCTCTCTGTCTCTGTTACTGGAGGGTGACGGGTGTTTACAGAGCAGCCACAAGCAGTGCAGAAGCTGGGAGGCAAAGGGAAGGAGAGCTCAGTGAATTGGAGAGGGAACACCTTCCCTTTCCTCTCTTCCAAAATTAAAAACCCCACTAGCTATTCCTATATGGCTTGTCTTGTTTGTTATGGCAAATGTGCAAAACATGGGTTTGTTCTGCATAGACAGGGTAAGATATTTATAGTGATTTCTCATACAGTCTTGCTGGAGGAAGCCCAAATTCTTCATTCTGCCATATGCAAAACTTGCCACAGTTATTACAGACTTCTCAGATCCTGCCCACTTCATGTCAAGTTAGCACTGCCACAGCTCCACCGTGCAGAGCAGCAGCATTTGGAGTGACACACATAGGAGCCCTATGGAAATAAACCCAGTGACAGGGATGTTGGCTGGAGGATCTGGAGTCAGGATCCATAAATATACTTGTTTTCTAATTGGAAGTGAATAATGGCTCTATAAGATCTCAGGAGCAGCCTGTGTCCCTCTGGACTGCACAGCAGAGCCACTGCAGCTCCACACAAAGATTGCTTAAGCGTATGCAGTCACCTCACTGAAATCAAGATCCCTAATTAGGTCAAGACTAATTCCACAGAGGTATTCAAAGTAAGTATGTACATAAATGTTTTTTTTTAGATCAGGGCATAAAGAAGGACCTCTAGACATCCCAGAGGAAGGCCAGAGTACCTAAGTTCCCTCCAGGGACACATAGCTGTGCTTTTGTTCCTGTAAGTGCTGCAGAGAACTCTTTGAGGAAGCTTAGCAATAAAGGCAAGCACATCCTTTTTCGGTTTTGCTTGACACAGTTACTTTGGTGACTGTGTCAACAGTGGAGAAAGAACCAAATTGTGTTACTACCTCTGTCAATTCTTAAACAGCACTGCAGACTCCCCTCTCCTCCCCAAATGAGGAAGAGACATTCACACTGTAATATTAATAACTGTGGGGCCCTTCAGCCTTTAATAATTAACACACTGCTAACTGTAGCTGAATGTTCCTTTTTCTGATGCCAATTACAGACCCATTTGGCCCAGGCTCAGCTGAGGGAAGTGGTTGAGCAGTAGTGTTATAATAGAGACCTAGAGCTGAGAGAAATTGTTCTCCTTTGGCCCACACAGTAGATTAAATAAAGCTTTGGGCTCAAACAGTAGAGAAGCCAAAGCATCAGGTGTTACAGGAGAATAAAGTAGTTCTGTACCCCAGCCATTCCAAACCAGGGACTACTTTAACATCAGAGCCAATTCCTGGGGCCTGCTGACAAATACACTCACCTAGTCTAAGGTAAAATGAAATGTTCCTTTTAATAAGTGACAACTGTTCATACACTTGCCACTTTTCCCCAGTATTCTGCTGAGTAGGAGTCTCTTGCTAGTATTTTCCATCTGAAATAGAGTTGCTAGTGCAGCTCTAACAAGAAGTTTAGCATTTAGAAAACCTACTATGATCTTTGCAACATGATTTACAAGTTTGGAATAAATGTTGTTAGTGTGTTGCTGCAGCATCACGATGTTCTGGCAGTGTTCCTGCTACCTTAGACACTTGTGCCAGCAGACAGGCCAATTTAACAGTAACAGCTTAAATACTTCTCAATCTATAGCCCTCCTTCAAAAGGTCTGTTATGCAACCAGAAGAAGAAGGGAAGGGAACTAGTAAGTTCCAAGTTGTGGTTACCTAGCAGCTAAAACTGAGTGATGGAGGCTGCCATGAATTCTGTCTTCCTGCCCCTGGTTGTGCAATCCCACACCTTCCCTTGCAAGAGCAGCTGTCAAGTGAGAAGGTGCAGAGAGCTGATCCAGCTGAAAACTAGCCTACCAAAAAAAGAGTCAGTTTTTGTTGGTGTGCCTTCCCATCCATGGTTAGAATAGCTCAAGCAATCCTAGCATTATGCCCAGAATTAATCAAAAGAGATAGTGAAAGGGAGTTGAACTTGTACTGGATTATGTCACATAGTGGATGTTTTTGATAATAACTCTTTCTATCAGTCTTTTCTGATACTAATGTTAGTTCTCATTGTCTGGCATGGCCATTGGTGTGCTCATTTTCAGCTAATTGATAGCAATTAATAAAGCTCTCAGGAGGTTTTCTGACTTTCAGGGTATTTTCTCACCACTTAAATCTGAGAAGTTGTGAGGTGGAAGCAGAGTAGGGATAGGAGTGAGAAATTCTTTTGCTCAGTTATAACCGTGGGTGACAGCAGCTGGAGATTAGAGAAAATTCCACAGACACCTACACCAGCAGAAGAGGGGGGTGGTTAGAACATCAGATGAGGTGACTCAAGGGCACCTGAACAGCCATGAATGCCTGGGTTATCCATGCTGAGCCTTGAGGACAAGGGGCAGAATGTGGGGTCCTCACAATCAGAGCTAAGGCTTCAATAGTTTGAAAGCAGGAAGCAAACTGAGAATTGAAGGCTTGAACACACGATGGAAATGCATCCAGAACAATCCAAAATCCCATTGCAGAGTTCTAGTCCTGAACTTACTCCTGAGTTAATGAGGGATTAGGAATGGAATCTTTACCTGGGTACAGTGAGGAAGGGGAATTTTCAGTGAAAGGCTGAAATCATGTATTTTATATTATGTTCTTTAGATTTTAATTTCTTTTATATATATAGCTTTCTTTATGTCTTTTATTGCAGTGTTGGTTCCTCATAGGCATGGTCACCCTGCCTTAATTTGCCATTCTCTGTAGTGTTTGTTGGTGACCAGAGCTGGGTAATGATTCGTGTCTGCCAAGTGTCTGTGCCACATCCTGGAAGATGTGGGCCAGGAGAGCTCCAGTCCTAGAGGGGAACAGGAAAAAAGCAAATGAGCCATACTTCTCAAAGACATAATTGCAGTATTTCAGAATTCAAATATCCTGCATTTTGATGGTTCAGCTTTGCAGTGAGAAAACAGCATTTTCTGAAAAAATGTTGCTTGAAACTGAAATTTGTATTGGAAGTCTAGTTGTGATGCAAAAATTTCCAGTGGATCTATGCTTGGTCCTTCTCTACATTCCTTAAATGAGAGCTGGTTCTTATCTGCTTCAGCAATACATGGTGTGGCTCAATGGCTCAATATATAAATATAAATGAAAAGTACTGTTGCAATTGCAAGGAATTTTATAATATGGAAATATAATAACCATTGGAATGGATTAAAATTAAGACAGTAAAAAGGGTTATGTTTTGAGGATAATCTGATAATTCTAAGATGACATTTAAAATTTTTAGCCCTCCTACAGAAAGTGAAAAAAAAAGCTTTTCAGATGTTTTTAGCTAAAAGAATTCTAGCAAGCTCTATTTGGGAGAAGTGAGTACTCATATTTCTATGTAACATCAAAACAAAGACAGAATTACTTCACACGTTTTGGACATTTTGGTAGAGATAATTTTTTGCACAGTCCTGCTACTACTCCCACCACTTACTGGGTCTTGTAGGTTTGCATTGGTTCTGCTGTGCCAGTAAAAGTTCTGCATATTTCAGACACATAGGAATGGCAAATCAGTTTCAGAAGGACCCAAATACATCTGAATATTTGACATGCAGAAATTGCAGCAGAATCCCTGGTATCTTGCTGTGAGTGTGGGAGAGCAAAGTTCAGGTCCCTGCTTGTGTGTTCCACTTCCTGTAGCTCTGGCTCAGGGATAGTCAGGTGAGCTTTTGCTCTGTGTTTTGACCAGAAATTCCATCCCACACTTAGCCAGTCTTCCCATAAAATCATCAAATCCAGTCTTTTGTCTCTGAAAATGCATTTTGTTGAAAAAAAACTCGGCCAGTTTCATTCTGGGTCCTAGTGTGGTATTAACTGTAAACAATAATTATGAAGAGAGGATTTAAAGAAATCTCTGCAGGTTCTGATTAGAATAAAGGCCAAGATTAAATTTTCCTGGGAAACAGTAGTTAAATTCTTCTGCTATGCTTTGTTATGCCTGTTTCGTGGCCATGCAAACCCTAGAAAAGCAGGGGATTAGCAGAAAATGCAAACCGGGGGGGGAAAGTTTCTCTTTAGGAGGGATTTGAAATTATTATACTGGATTTACCCTTCGTGAGAGCAGAGCTTGTCTTTAACTTTGAGATCCCTGTCACAAGATGCTCATGAGATGTTTTGCCTGCATTCTCATAGCTTCCCAAAGGCCACAAGAAGGTGCACATGTCATCACCACAAAAAGTCAGGATACTCCTCAGGAAAAATGGCCAACACAGACATTTTTAAGATAATCCATGAACTACCCCCATAAAAGCCGTAGCTGCTTAGGAGGCAGACATTTCATTTTTAATACTGATCTTTTCTCCCTGCAGAATCTTGCTCCCACCTTATCAATATTTTAGACAAGAAAGAGAAACCTTGTGCAGCTGCAGAGGCAATTTGGAGGGATTAAAAATTTATCCTGTTTTGAGCAAAGCTTTCAGCAGGTGCAGGAATCATTTAATCACAGGTGGGGAACCTGCACAGCCTCTCTATCCCAACCAGAGTGAAGGTCCTGCAGATCCTTTCATGTCAGGACCTACTTCCAGTTCCAGCCATAGAGGGTCCCACACTTTGCCTAGAACAGCAAAACAATTTGAGTCTGGGATGTAACAGTGACATTTTGTCACCCAGTTTCTTTCACTTGGTGAGGGAATAGAGTCCAGCCCACTCTTAGCAGCTCAATTACCATGTCAGGGCTACACCAGCCTTTAAATTTGGCTCAATAATTAAAAGGCCTAATTAACATTAGCTGAAACTCTGAATTTCGGCTCTGCAGGAAATTCAGACAATTCCATGTTGGTTTCCACTCAGAGGTGCAAAGAGCCATGTGGTTCAGAAATTTCTTTCCAAAATATCCCCCCTGCCAAGGATTTTATTGGAGTGAAGAAGGAGGAAAACAGGAAACCTCCAGCTGACACTCAGAAATCAAAACAAAACCTTGATTTCTGAAAGACTTTTAAGCATATGTTTTCTTCCTGTAGCTAAAGGAAACCTAATTAAAACATTTCCTTCCAAGTATTTTCCAGTGAAATTTCATCATGATTATAATGTCAAATGGGACATTTTGCATAAACAAAACAGCATTTTTCAGGTGTAGGAACATTATCTGGGGATTGTGGAGACTATTTCCTTTCTTTACTTGCTCTATTGGACACTAAGGCAGTTGGGTTACTAATCAGTATCAAGGAGCAAATATCCACCATTGCTAAGGACAGAGTACTTGGAGTTTTCTCTGCTCTCAAGAGAATAAGTTTCAGCTGACAGTGATAGATTGTGCAGAGCAACCCCATACCATTTGTTTACAGATCTGCATGTAATTTCCACCCACTACAGCTAATTCCTTTTATCAACACCAATAATGAGAAGCACCAAAGAATCATCACATTTTCTGACTGGGAATGGTATAAGATGGCCTTGCACAGCGTGCTGTGACAATTTAGATGAGGGCAGGCAGCAATTTGGTAAGAAATAATTCAGTGAAGGGAAAAAAAGAATATATTTTTCAGGCAGGATTTAAACTTTGTACCTCAGTGCTGGACAGGTTTCTGCAGCATTTGTCATAAGTAATACTGGAAATCTTCTTCTGACTAAGCTCTAAATAATTGCTGCCAGAATGGCATCGTGGTGCTGATGAATATTTCTCCAACAAAAGAAAAACAGCATGTTGATTCTTGAACCACAGAAAGCCATAATTGTAATTTAAAATCTGGCATGTTGTTTAAAATACTAAATTTGTTATCTTTTAGAATCTTTATAAATATACATCTAAACTATCACTCTGAATACATTTGAAAGTGTAAAGAAAGAGACATTCTTTTTTTTTCTGGCAAGGGATTAGACTATTGGCTGTTCCATTTTTAAGACATTCCCAAATTTAAATATCAAGGCCTGAGCAAGAAATGAAACTAAAAAGTCCTACCTGCACAGAAAGTAAAGCCCATTCTGTTTCAAAGGTATTCATTCCTGTTACATTTACCAAAAAAAGTTATAATTATGAAATTACAACAATTATTTGAAACGTCTATTGCTCACACAATAGCAAGTGTTCCTGCTCCTCCTCTCACAAGAACCATATCAAATACTTTTTTTTCATTAAAACAAAGAAGTGCCAGGGGAAAAAAAACCATAGAATAATAGAACTTCTCAGCTCCAGAGATGCCAAACTGTTATCAAGGACTGGGAAAGGATATACATTTTCAGAAATATTGAAAGGAGAAGGGGGGAAAATCAAGCTTTGACATTAACGGGATGATCACAGCCATTGGCCCCTGTTCACTAACTTAGCCCAGGATTTCAGCAGGGGGATAATCAGGTTTTCACTGACTCCTATGGAAATGGATCTGCCACGGACCAGCCTCTGCTCTTTGGCCTGGTTGTTGGTGTGTGGAGTTCTTCCCTGGAAGAGGTTGGACACAAATAATAACGCCCGGGTGAGGATTTCAAGAGTGTGTTTTCTGATTCTCTGTCAGACAGGTAAATCACAGATGCTCAAATCAGCTCTGCACTCCTGTGATGTCTGAATGTAAGCAGAGCTCTTGGAAATCCAGAGCTTTGAAAGCCTGGCAGATTGGAGGATCTATCTAGTGCTGATCTCGACAGGAAATATTCTGCCAGTAGAGAAAAAAGGACTCAGATGTTGTTCCTCTTCTAGAAAGCATGTTGTGGTTTCATGCTTTGAAATAGTATTACAAGCATGGAAGATGTTATCAAAACTTGAGAGTCCATAACATGATTTTCACATAATTTCTCCCAGCTGCAACTAGAAACCAAGAAGCAGTGGGGAGAAGACCTGCAGATCTTTTAGATTTTTTTCCTCGTGTGATTTTTTACTCTATAGACAACCCAGTGGTTAAATGGTAACAGTCAAAAGGTGTTAGGTACCTCTTACTGTTTTAAATAATTAAGACACTGGTGCATACTGGCATCTTAAATCAAAAAGTCACATTTTTAAAAGCTTCCTCAATGCAGAAACACTTTAGTGATGTTAAGTTAATGAATATTAAGTTGTAATCTCTCTATTCAGTGACTCCTGAGCAAGGAAATTCAAGGAACAGAACTGATTTTGTCCCCTGAACTTTTCTGTTGGTGTCTGTGCCATGTGTTCTGGCAAACAGCCTTCCCAGAGACACCTGGGAGGGTTGTTCCATACCTTTCCACCTGCAGAGCATCCCCTTGTGTCTGTAGCCTTGGCTGGAGGTGTCACTTCACTCAGTCCTTGTGTCACTCTGCTGCCCTGCTGTCCATTTTACTGCAAGGCCAAGTTATTACTTAGAGAAGATTTCTGTCTTCTGGCATAGCAGTGGTTTGGGGTTTTGTTGGCCATCACCTTGAAGATCAACAGGTTTCAGCTTGCAGTGATTGCAGCCCTTGGAGGGTGTGGGCAGATGAGGTGACTTTCCTGTCTGGGACATGTATTATTTATCAATAACATCAGGAATTTATGGACACGATGCCAAGATTGCACAATGAGCTCTAGTTCTGAGAAACATGACAAGAACGTGGCCAGGTACTGCAGACATCCATATGTGCTGGGCTGGGTGTTGGCACGAATTTCAGTCTCCTCTGTACTAACAAATGCTGCAGCATTTTAGGCACTGACCTACAAAGCAGCCTGGGTGGGTGGACCCCTTGGCAAAGCCCTCTGAATTCCGAGTCTTTGTCTGCCAGCACAGGAGGGAAATGTGCAGCTCCTGGAAAAATTACATCGATGCTCATTTGTAGAAACCTCAGCCTCACTGCTATTGATCATGGATTTGTGATCCCTGCATTTGGGGCTCAGAGTCACCCATCACTGACACTTAAACCTAAGAGACAATCCAGCTATATGCCCAGGAATATCTTAAGTGTTGTTTGTGTGTTTGTGGTACAGCCTGTGTATTTTTGGCAAACTGGAAGAAGAGAAAATACTGTAACACTTTGCTTAAAAAGAAATTCTTTAAAAGTTCTGGTGCATATGATGCAGCTTATAGAAGGAAATTGAGCTGAAAGAGTACTACAGTGACATGCTTGATCACTAAGGAGAGGAGATGTAATGATTTTGGACAGCAACTGTCAGGGTTAAGAAAGTTATTTGTTCCATTGGTTTATGGCACAGACTAGTAGTATTTTATTGTCAAACAGAATTAGTTTTATATCAAGAAGAGTGATTACTTGGGTTCACTGTGTTTGAGATTAAACTTGATGATTTCATGTCCGTTATTGATTTAGGCTTTACATTCAGAGGAGTAGCGGTTTATATTTTACTTAAGGGGATTTGATCACAGTAGATGTAATCTTCAATGGTTTCTGCAAATAAATTAGTAAAGTTGCTATGCCTTTTACAGTAACTGGAGAAGAAAAGTGAAAGGGGATTATCTCAACAAAAACAGTGCTAAAAGAAGATGCCAAAAAATGCTGCTTAGCTTTTCCAGGATGCAAGGGACGTGCTAACACCTCAGTGTGGGGTGCAGGAAAGCAGGAACCACACAGAAGATACTCTGTCAATGGCACCTTGCAGCTTCAGACTAAAAGATACGGATTTGACAAAGGGATGCCAAAAACTCACTGTGCATCATCTCCTCTAGTTTATCCTGAAATTACACCAAAGGAGGGAGGGACATCCAAGGTGCTTTCCAACATTAGAACAGGGTCAAGGAAGGACAAAACCTGGGCGGGCTCTGTAGGAGGTGAATGAGCCAAGTGTGTAATACATGTCACTACCAACAGTCCCGTTTGAAGTGCCTTCAGTCAGACAGTGGGTTAGGACATGCCATGAGGAACCTCCCAAGCAGCACGGGCTGGGCCAGCTCCTGCTCTGCTGCTGCTGGGGAATCTGTAGCCAAGAGAAGATGGATGGGTTGTGGCCAGCCAGGGCTCTGCTGCCTTGGGCAGTGGTTCATGTCTACAGAGGGAGGAGAGAAAGCATTCCATGGAAGCACTGTCAAAAGTAGGCCGTGTTAGCTTGAGAGCTCTGCACGCAGCGTTCCCCAGGGGATGGATGGTGTGGGATGCTATTGATTGTACCTTCACCATGAGCAGTGGTGGGAGCAGAAAACAAGTCCTGCCAGCTTTATTTAGAGCTGTCATATTCAGACCATCATGATTCCCAGCTCCTCTGGCTTCCAAAACACTGTGCTTTTTTAGAGCTTTCCTCAGCCACAGATGTCTCAGTAGATGCTGAACTAGCACTGTACTCAAGAAATGGCTGGGCCAGCACTGAGCCAGGAGGTATTTATTGTCTTCCTCTTGCCCCCCACTGTATCTGTACATTGCATCTGTGAGCCACACATTTTCCAAACACCCTAAAACAGGGACCACAGTGCACATCTTTAAAGGCATTTAGACTTACCTGCTACTGTGTGCACAGGATTTTCATGTGCATGCTTACACAGCCTTTACCTGGCCAGGATCACTGTGCAGCTAACCTAAAAGACCCCTCTGCCTGCAGACAAACCTGACTCACTATAAGATAGATGCTCAGTGTTGCATTTAGTCCCCAGCTCCCATGAGGTTTTCTGTCTCCATACATGTCTATGCATTGCTTATTACTACTAGATGGTAGTTCAGGAAACAAAGCATGCATTGTGTTCTGTTCCTTGCCCAGAATGCAGTGCACAAACACCCTCTGCAACTAAGCACTTGTTGCACAGTTAAACATGAATAGCTACCAAGATGTATAGCAGCTGCTGTTGGCCAAGGCTCAGGTAATGATCTTTTCCCTTCTGTAGTTTGGGTTACTCCCTTTTCTTCGTTCCCTGCAGAGCATTTGCTTCATTAGGGACACAACAAAGCACAGTTCTAGCCATCTGCAATAGCCTCAAGGGTCAGGTGTTTACCACCATATTTGTCCTTTCACAGAGACGTGGAGAATAATCTGGCTCCATTTCCTTTATTCCTTCTGAAGTGATACTTAGAAACATTGTGAAGATTGCTCCTGAGAGGCTGAGACTTCTCCAGGCTCAGCAGGGGCAGCTCTCTCAGCCTCACTGCACGTGTCTGGTGCTGCAATCCCTTAATCACCTTGGTGGCCCTTCACTGGACCTGTATGTCTTTGTCTTACAGTGGGGCATCCAGAACTGACAGCAGCTCTCCACATGTGGTCTCATGAGTGCTAAGTAGCTTTTTGAGGCTTTGGAAAGATGTCTCCATTCCAAAGGAGAAAGAAAAGAGAAAGAGGAAGCAGATGTATGGTTTTGAAACTAATTGGATGCATTCATTGAGATGGGTGTTAAAAATAAAAAGCTGTTGCCCGAAGCATTTTTATTTTTTTTTTAACTAATTTGGGAGTTTGTTTATCATTTTAGTTTCTCTGTTCAGTGAACTGGTTCAGATTAAATGGATCACTAAGTTATGACTACAATAGAAATGAAAGAGCATGTGTTTTCTAATTTAGGTGTATGGACAAGTGCCCTTTTTTTGCTGGAAAGATAACAAAGCTTGTATTGCTCAATAGCAAAATAGTTGAATTAAATGCTTCTCAGAATAGGTGGCAAAGTGTGTGGCAGGGATCTGAAACTGTGGCTCTGATAAGCTTTTCTTGCTTAAGCAAAAAACCTGCAAATGTGACCAAGTCCTGCTCCATAGGCAGGTCAAGGTCATAAATCATCTGCTTTGGAAAATGTTACCCAGTGGAACACAAGCCCTGTTAGTTTTCAGGAAGATTTACCCTTCTCCCCACTTAAAGGATTTGTTAAAGATACTTGGATGCTGTAGGAGATGCCAAAATATATGTAGATGCCAAAGATTTGGAAATCTGAGCAGCTTTTTCCCAATGACTCGTTCTCTTCCCAGACTGGAAGCAGTTGTGAAGCATCTCAGGGATGCAAGACTCTGGTATCCTCTGTATTTCTCCCTGACTTCCACTCTTCTTCCCCCTTCAACAGCAGAAAGGTCCATTACTGATGCCTTTCTCTGGGATACTGCAGGGTAGGAAGGCAACTGCAACATCTTTTGTTTGTGAAATTATTTTTTTCATGACCACAAAGCCAAACAATCCTCAACATAAAGACAAGCCAGGTATAGTATATAAAAACCATGTTATAAAACCATTAAGCCAGGCAGGAATAGATTCAGTAAAAAGCATATAGTTTTAAGTAATGAGATCTGGCACACTTCTGACACATTTGATCCATTCCAAAAAAAAAATCCCTAAACTGTGAATCTCTTCTTCTGTTTTCTTTTTTTCATACCACACAGATAATTGAATGATGTATCATTTACAGAGTATGATGCTGATATTCTGAAAATGCCACCTGTTCCTACCTTCTGTATTGATGTGGCTACCTCAGTGTTTCTACCTTCTATTTTTAATTCCTTGGCAGGAAAAAAAAAAAAAAACACCAAACCAAACTTGTCTAGTGCTACATATTATTAACTTTCATGAAAGGAATTTCCAAAAAAAGACTGTAGAAATCTTTTTTTTTTTTAATCTATGAAAATTGCCAGTCCTGTAACTGCAGAAACACCTAATATCTACATCACCTGCAGCTACAAGGCATTGAAATGTGAGTCATACCAGCCTTCTTCTCAACATGACCTGTCCTCTGGCTCGAGTTTTTAATATGAGGGATCTTGTTTGCCAGAGGCTAACTCAGGTCCTGCGGAGAGGGGACTTCTGTTAGAGAGGATTCCTTGCTATAGAAGTATCCTTGCTAAAACAACAGCCTCTGAACACAAGCAGCAGGTGATCAATTTTAAGAATGAACCCAAATTAATGGCCAGATTGAATGGCTCCAAGGGCTTGTATGAAGTAATTTCAAAGTGTCCATTTTTAAAAATGGCACAAAATGAAGGCAGAAAGCAGACCCAGAGAGCAGTACATCTCTAGCTAGGGACACTGTCAGCTTCTGGCAGGCAAGGGGAACGAGGTGACTTAGAAACCATATTACATTGACAAAAGCATACTTCATTTTTTGGATTGCTGGGACCTACAGTGCTCAGACCACTTGCATTTCCTTTTAAAATACTCTACATCCTCAGGAGTTTCAGTCACCACGAGCATAACAAGGTAAGACACAGTAAAGAAACAGTAGCACAGTCAAATCACAGCTGATCATACAGCAAAAATCCTTGCTTTGATCCTTGTTTGCCTTCAGAAATACTAAGTCAAGTGTCCTTATTTAAATGAAGCTTAGTTTAAAGTGGAAGCAGTGCCTCAGGAATGCCTCGGTGGCTCCTGGGTGTGTGATAAACTTGTTCAGAAAAGGGCTGGCGATTTGTGCCTTGTTACTGAAGGGCCTCACCAGCACAGGAGGTTTCTGTGTTTATGAGAAAGCTTTTTGCTCCTCCTGTGCTGCCACTGCCTGGTTCCTGCTGCACCTGTGGGCAGGTGAGTCCCCCTAAGGATGCTCAGATCTGTGTAGCTTCAGACAGGGCCCAGGATGCAGAGGAGCCACAGAGCTCTCTGTGTGATGGAAGCAGCATCTGCCTGTTTGAAGAGTAATTGGGAATCCCAAAAAGGCTCATTACATCCCCACTGTGATCAGGGATCTGCCAGCTTTCCATTTCCAATATACTTTCTGCTGGTGGGGTCAATGGAAGGAAATTCAGCAAGGTAAGAGAAACTCTTTTTAAATTAGGGAATGCCCTGAGAAACTTTGGCTTTTAGGAACCACGTCTAGAGGAAAACAGCTTCTGTGGGGCAGCAAATTAAATGGCCTTAGTTATGTGCTCAGCTTCTTCTGGCACAAACCCTAAAAGCCTGAAATGTTTTGCTAGTCTACATTTTGGCGATGTGATGTGTGCTGTGGTGCTTTTAAAACATTTGCTAAGTTAGAACGATGCATTAGAGATGGCTGAGAGCCAGAAAAGGGCTTGAGCAACCAACTCTCTTCTGCAAGGGCCAGATCTAACCGAGAGTGAACACAGGCACCACATCCCATATTTACAGACGTGCCAGACAAAGGAGCTAATTTGATGCATTTATTTCCAGTAACCATGTACCTAAACTAAAAAGTGAATGTACCTCCATGCTTTTACATTATGGAGCAGTTTTGCATAAGTAACTGCATTTGCTGTATTGAACCCCAGCCTGCATTTATGAGCACTGGCTGAAAACTGCACGTTGGTCTGACAGAGATGTCACTGCACACACACCTGTGCTGTAGGTTTTCGTGACATTTGGTGAATGATCTCGTTGTGGCTGTGGACTCCAGCAGGATGTCAGTGTTTGGTGGCTGTTGCCCTGAGCCGGAGTAGCAGTTCTCAGGTTAGGTTTTTTTCCTCTGGAGCATGACTTTCTACACTGGCCATTGACACTTTTTTGTCACATGCAGAGATCTTCAAGACACTGAAATAACATCAGTTTAGGCCCTTAGGCTAAGACCAAGAAACATGCAGGAGGGGGTGTGTGTGTGCTGTGTTTTGCCTTCTATGGCACCATCACATGGAGCACTTTGTAGCATCAGGCTTTGCTCAAAAGGCTGATGATTTTTGGTTTTTTAAATCCTACTGACTAAAAAAAAATCCTACAGATAACACTATGGCATAAAGAGTGTATTCTGCTTTGCCTACCACAGGTTTAAATTGGAGGATTAGAGATATCCATTCTTCATTTCCACTAAATCCTAAGCTCCTTATTTGGTTTTTATATCATCAGATCCCATTGTTTTTTAAATAGACTAACCCAAGATTATCAGAAAGAATGATACAAGCCTTTATCTGCATTGGTTTATAAATCCTTATGTTGATACATATGTTTTTGGAAGCAAGTAACACTATGATACACTTTAAAAGTCTCGGAACAGGTCTCAAAACATCATCCACTTTGCTTTAATTTCTTATACCAGCTGCCTCTTTCAATAAGACATCAATTTTACTCCCTCAGTAACCAAACTTTTGCAAAAAATGGCCACATGGATCACTGGAACAAATAAATAAAAAGGAATACAAAGTTATGCTGTAAGGACAGTACTGGGAGGACACAGAATTGCTAATTTTGCACACTGGCTCCATTTTCAGTGCCTAGAACCTCTTCAGCCTCACGAATCCTAATGCAAAGTGTCAGCAGCTACACAAGGCCTGACACCATCCCTGGCTGTTTGGTACCAGCTGGGGATGCTGCTGATTGGAACCAGCAGGGTCCAGTTTGGTGTGACACAAAGACACGGCCAAGCTCTCGGGCACCAGACCTGACTGTAACTGTCTGTCTCTGGCCTGTCTCAGTCCAGCTCCTAACAAGACCAGTGGGAATTTCAGCTGACACAGCCTTCAGCATTTGGCCTATTTAATTTGGGATAAACACCACTATGCAGGCCTCTTGCCTGCCAAATCCTGAAGGCTCCCCTTTTTGGAAGAAAAAACCCAGTTGTATTTATTGGGCTATTTCTTTCCCAAATGAGTGGTGGTAATTAATTTTGGTTTCACAGCACACACACACACAGGCAGTTAAAATTTACCCCTGTGGTAGGTGTTTTGTACAGTTCAGTGTGTGGGGATGTTTGTGTGTGTGTGAAATAGAACCATGAAGACTACTTTTCTGTAAAATCTCATAGTCTGATACCTTTATACTGAGTGGAGCACTGCAGTGTGAATACAGCCACTGGCATCTCTTTAGTAAGATGGTGCTAAGGGGAAAGATGTCATAGTAATGGTCAAACAGGGACCAACCAGAACTGCTAGTACAAAAGAAGTGTCATTTATGAAAACATTTCTTATTTTACTGTTGAGAATACTAAGTGGTGACCGACTGGAATTTGTGCCCAAAGCACGTTAAAGTTTAGGTTCTCCGAGGCACTTCCTAAATCCCATTTTTCAATCCATTCATCCAATTGACTTTATATAAAAACACATTTCAATACATTAGAAATTACAATAGCCATCATTAAATCATTCAGGTGGTGTTAAATTGCTCCCATTACTACAAAGGCAGCCCCCACCTTTGCAGTGAGTTTGTACAGCCACTTCTCAAACATGGTCCAGCTGAAACCAGCAGGAGGATGACAGAGGCAGCTCCTGAGTGCTGCACGGTCTGTAGGAGACCCGGTTACCTGTGAGGTTTCAGGAGGGTCTGTGCTTCTGCCTCTGCCACCATCTCCAAGACCTTGAGCAAAAGCTAAAAACTGAGGCTCAAGTTTCCTTTTTTAGCATTATCAGGTTACTTTTCTGCAGCTCTTATGATGAGGTCAGTGGTCACTTAATAATTTTGAGTCTTTTTGATTCTAATGGGAACAGGAGAGAATTTGGGAGACTGAATCAAATATCTGGCCTGTGATGACTCACACTGGAGAGCAAAAGGGACAAAATGAGTTTGTTGCCTTTGCCTTTAAATCCAAGTATTTTCTACTGTTCTTTGGAAGACACTGGTCATTTAGTGCGTTCATTTGCTCTTCACATTTGGTGCTGGGAAAGGATCACTCACCTCAGTGATGGGGCTGGAACACCCCTGGTAGGGAAGGTTGGGTCAAACTGTTGGACTGTATAATGCAGTCATTTGTGCTGCTTTGGGCAAGGAGGCACAGGAGCAATCCACACATGGTGATTCTGCTGATTTACTGCTCACCTGGCAGGGGCACATCACCCTCAGCCCCACCAGCAGATAGATCACCCTGACCAGCAGGAACACAAATGGTTTAGTCAGGTTTTTTAAAAAAGAAACCACAAGAACATTATGTTTATTTCTCCAGCAAAATCTGTCTCTTTCAGTCTTTCATTTGCTTCTTTTCTGAAGACTAAAGTCTTTATTTCAGACATCTGCCTATAGAAAATGAGTATTTTCTTAGAGGGCACATTTAAAGATGAAAACTGAAGCTTGAATAACTTAAACAGCATACAAATTACACAGATATAAAAGTTCTCTTTCATTGTCTTAACTTACAGTTTATTTTGTACAGAATTCATTATGTTATACATCTAAGACTTATTATATTGTATAAATACCTCGGGTGTGATGTATATACATATTCAGTGTTATAGATTCAGCAATTAATGTATGCATTTCACAATACACTATAGTGTATTTCGATGTAGTGCACATGATTTATATTTCATAAAAGAGCATAACCGCTATGAGAAACTGGTATTTCATTCATAGGGTATTCTACCTTGAAATACAAGGGGTTTTTCCATTAAATAATGGACTCTTTGTACTGTGTCGTATGGCTGTAAGATCTTCTTGTACATTCCCCAATATGAATTAAGAAACAGCAGCTCAAAACATGAATCTGTGTGTTCTACAGCAAGAGGAGAGCAGGGCAGGGGTCCTAAGTTCTTACTTCAATGAGAAGGAAGGCGCAGACAGACCCTGTGGAGGGGTGTGATGGTCAAAGGAAAGAAAAAGTTCTGCACAGATTAGAACAACCAGCTCTTGCTTCTCTGTTCTCGGCATGCCGGGCTTCGGCTGCCACTCAGCTCTGCTTGCAGGAGTTGAGGGTCTGGCATCAGCTTTATTTTTAGTTTGCAAGATCCCCGTATTCCATTAATCCACTCTTTGCTTACAGGACTTCTCCCAGATGGCTGCTGGTATCTGAATTCCTACTACACACTGCCTTTCCTTGAGAGCAGGCAAGGAAAGTCACTCAAAGTCTTCTCTATACATGCCATAAGATATGTTTGTTTGGTATTGAGTTACAGGTATTGCTTCCCTAGGCACCTACTGAAGCACAATTCTACTTAATGTGACAGTAGAGTTTCTATTTTTTAGACAATTCTACTTTCCTTCATACGTACTTACATACATACATTTTGTGCCTTTTGATCATTTGGCTACCATTGCTTTGTTGTCTCAAAAGCAGAGACTCTTTTATCAATGCTGTTCATTTAACAGCAAAGTGGAATATTAGATATTCCATGAATAAAATATTTTATTTAACTGCGTCATTGAAAAATATTTTGGGGGGGGGGGGTGTGTTAAAATACTTTAAATTCCATTTGCTAAAAGTATGCCATCATTTTGAAATTAAAATTAATTTTAAAAGAACTGATCAACTCAGAACTATTTTGCATCAAATATACTCATGTAAACTCTTTTCCTTTTGATTTCTGGAGATGTAGGATAAGTGCTCAAGCTGGTATAAATCCAAAATAAATCCACTTTATTGATGTTATCCCAGTTTTACTGAGAATAGAATTCTCTCTTCCCACTTCTTTTCTTTTTTAGTATTGCCATTTTTCCATGTAAGAACTGCCATGCAACGATATGTGATGTAAAAAGCAAAAGAAAGGTTTATGAACCTGCACAATTTTTTTTTTTTAAGCTTTGGGGACGGGTCTTTTTCTGGACAGCTGTATCCAGTCCCATGGTTTAACTCATCACCTTACTGCTTTCTGCTGGGCTGTAATTATCATCAAACTTTGGAACCATCAGCAAGTTGGTTCCTCTGATTTCCAGACTGAATTTAGTTGTGGTTGATTTATACCATATTGTGCAAACAGTAGTAAATTTTTTTTGGTCCTGCTCCATGGTCGGGCCAAATACAAAATAACACGTTGGGAAGAGAAGTTAAATTCTAAAAAAGGATTCTTATGTTGTTAGTAATAGGGATCATTGTAGGAATTTATATTTCCTTATGAGGTCTGGATCATTTATAGGGGAGAGAACATTTGTTAAACAACCCAAGACTTCATTTGACACCCAAGTGCTGCATCCCTTATGAAACAGAAGCATATCTGTGCTCTATTATTTTCTTTCCTTAAAATTAGATTATAACAGATGCCATCCCCTCTCTATGCAGTTTGGTGCCAGCAAACCTAAGTCTCTAATCACTTATATAAGCCTGGTGTCCTCACTCTGTAGTCTCAACGTTAAAATTCTTGTTTTTCCCAGTTGTGGATTAGGGTATAAATGCAGATTTTTCCCACAGTTAAGTTGCCTGGTTTGTTCTAATGTCATGACAGAATTATAAATTCAATCCTGTTTTGATCTACCTAAAAGCTGGGAACTACAGCAGGTAATGCAGTTGTAATTTGGATCTTGTGTTTGCTGCACAGGGCCCGTCACAAGAACATGTGCTTTATTGGGTTTTTAATTATTCTGGAGATTCATTTCTTCCTAACTGTGATTTTCAACATATTTCAGTCATTCTTCAGTACAAAAATACATAAAATGCATATGACATGGCAGCTTTGAATCTCTGGCATGTTTCCCTTGTTAAAATTGCTGTCTCTTGTGTGACTACAGTCCCAACGTGCCCAGTGTGTCTTTTCTTTCCTTCTTTCTTTGTTTCTAATGAAACACGGTGTAAAGTTTTTCCCTTTATTGGCTTTATGGTCAGAGATGCTTTAGACAAGGTCTGGGGCATTGGCTGTTGAGCATGAACTTCTCTGTCCTGCTAATCTCTACCACCAATGTATTAATTAGTACAGAGTAACAGTGGATCCAAACTTTGTTTATTTCCTAGGAAATTTCCTGCCTATTCTATGCATTTCAATACCACATTTGACTTTCTCATTCACATAATAACGTGTATTGTCAACCAAGCTGCTGTTTCAGCAGAGCATTTCCCTTTGAAGTATGTGCTGTTTTGTTGCAAGTTACTTTTTCATATTAGCAATGACAAAAGTGAACCCAGGGCTACTCCTTGATTTTTATTATCCAGGGTTTATTATTATATTTACAGTTTCCCTGTAAGAAGATACAACCCTTTCTCAGTAAGAGTTCTAATACCTTTCTATGTTTCAAATACTAACGACCCATATACCCATATGGAAAGGAGAAAGATAATCAGTGATGAAGAAGGTGATCTCTAGGGGCTGATGCAGTGACTAGAAAACTCAAATCATTATAAATATTACTGTACTACACTTTGGTACAACCAAAAAAAAACCCAAATCCCTTCAAAGAAAATATTTAATGTTCCCTAAGTCAAATAAAATTCATAAACAATAGAAGAAGAAATTAACCACATGGGGGGTTTTATATCTGTAAAAAATAATAAGACTTCTTGGCTGCATTGCACATAGGCAATGAAATTAGATTCATTCCGATCCCTTTTTCTGTAAGCCTCGTTTCAGGCTGTAAGCAAGAAATGTCCACTGTGCTTTACAAAGGACGACGACTAGAAAAATCAATGCAAACAAATATCCCTTTCTTTTCCGATTTACCATTTATCATGAGAGATGACAAACAAATGAAGTCTCCTCTGAGTCTGAGCGTAGTTGTATTAGCATTTTGCTAGTACCAGGCAGTATACAAAACCAGCCATCGCGTGTGACACCTCCAACACCTACAGGTAGCTGTTTTAGGGGCACATCCTGGTTTGTGGTGAAACAGGATTGACTCAGCCAGCCTCTTGCACCTGCTCACTGATAGCAGGTTAGCATCTCAGTAACTCCAGGGTTGCACTGTCTTGTTCCTATTGCTGACTGGTCTGACTGCTCCACCATCCATAAACAGAAGGCATAAAGGTGATTACAAACATAAGAAAGTAGTTTTACATATTGTCTTGCAGTCTTTCCATATAGTCCCTAAGTTCCTTGGAATCACCAAGATTCATATCTTGGCATACCCATTTAATATTATCATCACTGTCAAATAGAATTGAGTTGGTGTAGGGGCCTCCATCCTCTGGCAGTATTGTTGTATATGAAGTGAACTTTACTCGCTTCTGCTTTGGCCCAGAAGGATTTATAGGTTCACTTTTAACTTCTTTTTCACAAAGGTACTCAGAAGATCTGAGGATATGATTATGAAGAGTCTTCTGAGAACTCCCATTAAGGAGGAAATTGCTTTCTTCAAACTGCATTCCTCTGTCAATCATGGTAGTGCACTCCTCTGATGGGAGCGAAATGTCCACTGGGTTTTCCAGCAGTTCAACCTCATTTCCAAGCCAGACCCAGTCGTGGGAATGGGGGATGTTGCCTTGCTCACTCACAGCAAACCTTTTATGCCTGTACTTCCAGGCAAATGCCACACAGTTAATCAGAAAGACCAAGATTGCTAAGCAGAAAACACAGAGCAGCGCATACATGCCAATCTCCAAATCTGTTAATCCTCTTGAAGTCAATGAGAGATCACTGGGGTTGTTTTCTCCTGGTATTTCTACTTGTGTAGGGAAACCTGTGAAGGCAGTTGGGTTATTTTGGAGCTGGCCATCCTCCAGGGACTCCTGATCAATTGGAGACATGAAAGTTGTGCTTTTGTTTGCATTGTCCTCATGACTGAACATGTCCTCATGGGTTTTGGACCATTCTTGTGCTGTCCTATCTTGTTCTGCAGCTTTCTCTATAGAATTGCTTGCATGGCTTTTAAAATCTCTCTCCACGTCATCAATGTCATTAGTGCTTCCTTTTTGGTCAGAATCCTTTTGACCAAATTTCACTTTGACATTGCCTTTCCCAACAGCCAGAATGCTCTTCCGCTTAGTCTTCTGACAGGGCTCACTGATGACCATTTCAATTTTAATCAGAGGTCCTTGCCCATCCCCTTCTGCCACGACAACAGGCCAGTTGGACTGCAGGTTTTGGTGTGAAGACACGACCATCTCATCCAGTGACGTGATGGTGATCGAGAAGTCCTTGGAGTCATAGATATCTAACGGTGTCACTGACCCATCACTGAACAAAATCCAAGCACTGACTATGGCTTCCTGTGGGGGGAAAAGGATGAGGAAGAAAAATGTGAGAGAGAGAACATACCAGACACACAGCTGCTCAAGTCTCTTTGACATTGGCAAAATAAATACAGAGTTTAACTTTGGGGTTTTTTTGTTATTCCATTTAAAAAGCAAATGAAAATGTCTACTCTGGTTCTGATTTTTTTGCAGATTTGTGCTCTCTAGACCACTGAGGCATTTATCTCATCTTCAGGAACTATCGAAGAAACAGTCATCCAAATTTAATATAAGGCACTGACAAAAACAATTGACAATTCTTTTTTCCAGTCTGAAGTGAGAAGTCTCTTTCAAATGCCAGGGCCTCATGATGAAAATAATCATATTTCCAATGTCCCGGTTAATTAATTTTATAGAGGACCCATAATGGGGACTTTCTCCAATGCTGCAGTTCCAGTGCCATGGGTAATACAACGTGCAGAGCTGGTATGTGTTGGACCAGTGATCCCATCCAGCCCACTGAACGAATGAGGTTAAGAACACATCTCAATACAGTACTTTACACTTCTTGTCATGCTTTCAAATGCACAAGATGGGAAATACACAGAAGTGACTGTAGTCTTTTCTGGGAACTATAGAAACACTCACAAAGCCACCATTTCCAAGGACGGTTTGACCAAAACAATTTGTCTTCCTATTACAAATTGCTAGTGCAAAAAATAAGAGTTACACTGTCTCTACTGATTTCAGCAATGCAAGTCATGAAAACTTCTGTACCTGCACCCAAAGGTCCTTTTGGCTGAGCTGACTTCGTAAGACTATTAAGGAGTGGGATTTCCACCTCTGTTGGCATAGCCAGACTCTGGTTTCCCATAGAAAAAGTGTCTTAAGTGCTTTATATGTCATTTTGCATGCCAGACACATCCATCACTCTACCTGTGCCATGCAGGTCTCCAAACTAGTTCTGAAGAGTTTAATGGTCATTCTGTACAGGTGTTTGCACCGTATGAGTTGGTCAGAAAGACAAAGAGCCTTTACTATGTGAAGGGACTGCTTTCCACAGCCATACATTATATGTGCTCTCTAAAATTTACAGTGAGTAACTTCTCCCTCGCTTCTGACAAAGCACAGGAAACACATAAATTAATTGTATATAGCATTTTGAACCATACCTGTTTTGGAGTGTGAAGGATATCATAGGCAGAGGTGGTGGAAACAATCGCTCTCTTATTTCCTTTGCTGATTTGTAAGGAGACAGACAAGCCAGAAACTAGTTGTACTCCTAGATCTGTAATGGTTACCCGGTCATCTAGAACTATCACTGTCTTCTCTGCCAAGATGGAATCCGAAAGAGGGGACAGAACCTTGAAAGAGAAAGGAAACAGCAATTAACTATTGTAAAGCAAGATTAGCCTCTACTGGGCACAACACTTCAGATTAATCTCGGGTTTGCCACATCCCTGTGTAAGCTAGAACTGATGTTTCCCCCAAGACATTATATATTTGCTGCTAAATTACTTTATCTAACAAATAATTCAATAAAACAACAAATCACTTCAGAGTTGCAGCTTCACCTCAACAATGGAGTATAGAATAAACTAAATGGACTTGTTTTTCAAACAAAAGTCATTTTTGTTTGGCCTATAAAACTCCCTGTGAATGCAGTGCAGCACAGGACAGAGTGTAAGACACTGATTAACAAGGAAACTCAACAGGGGGATAAATAAGTGTACAAAGCTTGGCTGATTGGAACTTGGCCTGTTGCCCTTCTAGGGACAGAGAACCTGAATGAAATGAAAGTGAGATTTGCAAAAGAACTTTGAAAATCCCACTGGGTGTCTGCCTGCTTTCTTCAATGCCAAAACACTCCTGCCAGTTGCTCTAAGACCTTGTTTCTAACATGCTCAGAAAGAGACAGACATCTTTATACCGATGCCAGAAACAGCTGGTTCAAGCCCAAAATACTTAAGGGCAGAAATCCTTTGACCTCTCTGTGACATTTGTTTTAGACTGAAAGGAGCTGAGCCCTAAAAGTACCTCTTTCTTCATGTTGACTACAGAGGAAACAGTGTGAACAGAACTTTTCAGATGTCTGCAGTTACTAAGAGAGCCCAAAAGTTGTACTCCTTTATTCTGATTAAGAAATGTGCTTGAAGGTAGACAGAGAGAGAGGGGTGGTGAACATGAATACTCTGCAAGGTGTCTGGAGATTACTTTTGTGTCCATATTTTGTGATCCATTTTGTGAATACATAAGGACTAATTTTTCAAAGACATTAAAGCATATAAAGATGCTTGTAGATACTTGGTACAATTTCCTAACAGTTATGTTCACATCTTGCCACTTAAATTAAAAGAAGCTAGTTGTGTGCATCATGTACCTGTTTCCCTGGTCAGAAAACCTCACTGTGTTGCCAGTCCCACTAGTCTGGGTAAGTCCCCTCAAACCCTTCACCTAACGGTGTTTTATGGAAGTGACCAATAGCCACAGTGAAAACCCATTCAAACTTCCTTTTATGTTTAACATGTCTATTTTTTTCAGCTGTTGGTTTCTCTGAGGTCAATTATAAGCTAAGCAGCTATCGTGTGTGTGCCCCAGGACTCTCACTAGAGAAGCTGCAGATACACCTCAGGCTCTACCTGGACCGTGGTGATGCCTTGCTCACGACCAACCAGAACTCGACCATCCTGAAGCTTAGCAATCTTGGGTTCTTCTACCTTCATGAAATCAGTCACAAGGTCAGTGATGTCAAACTGCCACTCAGAGCCCAGCATGTAGGTCAGGTGGCCTCCAAACTCTGAGGATTCGGCTACAAACTGTGTAAGAACTCGCACCATGGCATGTTGATACTGGAGGGTACAACCTTTTCCTTTTTTGTCATCGTCTTCTTCTTCCTCGCTGTCCCGGGTGGGCCTGTAAACAGAGGCAGGTTCATTATCTGCATTGCCATGATCTCCCTCCAACACTGCAGAGCTCCAGCTGCAGGGTGTTTGCAATTACACTAATGTTATCACCTGCTGCTGTGGGAGAAACCAGCGTTTGGATGTGTAGCTTACTGAATCTTGGTGAGATGCTCGTACAGCTTTTTTGTGCTGTACCATTTAAAAGCTACTGTCCCTTCTTTTAGTAAATTCTTTGTTCCAGTGGGACCTCCCAGCAACTTGGAAACATGTGTGGTCATCTCTTCAAGTCTGCTGTAACCCCTCTGGGGTTCCCTGCTGAGGCAATGCCACCCAACCTCAGTCCATCTCTGTCTTGCAGGTTGCTTGAGCCCTTTGCCCTATTTGCGAAATACACTAGGATTTCACCTTAATTCTCATACAGTTTATGCAATTGTCTGCTATGTTAAGTCATGTAATGACTACCTGGGGCTTCCAAAAAACCAAATTAGGTTCCCACTCAGGACATTGGTTGCTCAGATAATGCTGTGCCAAACTGGTAAGACCAGCACTCACCCCACAGAAACAACTGCAGCATTAAACACACTTCCTGTAACATTTTCTATCTGTCCCACTTGCAAAATATAAATTGTGACAATGTGACAGCTTTTCACAAACCTCGGAGAAGGCACCACAGTGATTTGTACATGACAGCAGTTCTGTCACACCCTACAGAACTTTGTCTGCTTTAAGAGCCAGTTTATCATCAATATATTTTTAGATTTTTTGCTATTATTCATTCCTTGGGACAAATACATGAATTCTGTTACCTCTCCCAAGTCAGGTATTAAGCACTAGGTGGTGACACTTTTACTCATTATGCTCCCATGCTGTAGATTCACTGCTCAGGAGTAATTTTCCTTCCTCCTTTACCTATTGAGCCTGAAGCCACCTCTGTAGCAAAGGTGGGAAATACAGGGTAAGTCTCTTATTTTTCCAAGTATTTTGAGAGGTAGTTTTGTGTTTACTGTGTTCCTTTATCTTCTCTTTTGAAATAACAGCTGTGAAAAACTATTATAAAACAGAATTGCTTTTGTTATAAATTGTTTTATGACAAAGCTGGCAAACAGTAAACTGAAAACATATCTAAGAAAAGCCCTTGTGCTCTTCAAAATGACAGAAAGTCCTAGTGTTATAGACTCTAATACACTGGAAATACATTTTCAATGCATCACTGGTTAGCTGAGTATATATATTCAGCCTCAAGCAAATGGTCTTTGGTACAGCCTTTTTGGGTTTGTGTGTGTAAAACAACAGTGCCCAGCACTAGCTGCTGAATGAAACATCACTGAATCACCTGGGAATTGCTAAGAAAAAAGTGAAGATCCTAAAATAGCATTTAGAATACACAAAGGAATTAATCTTACAGAATTAGACTAACTGGGTATTTCAGGAAAACTTTCAGTTGTTCTTTCCTTCCCAACACCTGTGTCAGTCTGGACTATGAGCTGAAGCCAGCTAGATGATCTCTGAGGTCTCTGTCAACACAAGACTCAGGCAGTTAGTCAGTGCTTTGTCTCCATGTGTGCAACAAAATGTTTGAGATCCAAGGAATTGCATTGTTTCCTTTAAACTTCCTTTCACAGCATTTTCAGTGGGCTTAAAATCCTTCATTAGTCAGGGAGCTCAGTTTCTGTCTTAGACGTGTCCTCGTGCAGCTATTGCTGCATATTGTGCCTTTTTCCCCCTTGGTCATCCCTGAATATCTCTCAGAATCCTTCTTACCCTATTTCTTGCTGCTTGGCAAACTTCCTTAGAAAACTTCTGGCTTTTCTGGAGTGAACCAAGGTTCCCAGAATTACATTTAATTTCCATTTCACACAGAGAAAGGCTTTGCCAGAGAGCTGAGTTAAACCAGCAGCCCTATCACAAGGGTGCCTGGCAGCACTGATCTAATCAGTGATCTGTCAGCTCGACATCATAGACCCTGTCTGTGAGCACTTTAAGCATGTCTCTCTTAATTTGCACCACTCTCAAACCAGGAATCACATTCTTGGGCCAGATGCTAATTTTCTGTTAAAAAACCCCTAAAGAAATCAGTTTTGCTGGTTTTGAATTTGAAATACTCATTAGAAAGAGTCATGTATTTAGAAAACATTTGCAACACCCCTAATTGAAAAAAAAAAATCTCTTCAGGATACAAAATGTAAACCTCTAGAAGTTGATTTAGTGGAAGCTACAGAAATAAGCTGCACATAACTCCACTCACAGTTCAAGAAGAAATGCAATTTGGTACTTTTACAGATCTTGAAAATACAGCCTACCTATTAACAAAAATCTCTGAGGCCTTATCTCCATAGGACATTAAAGTCAATTAACCAAAGGAGTGAATTTACAGCGTGCTCAAGCTTTGTGCAGATGCTGTTACTCACAAATGGAATGGTCTGAATCCAGTTTCACTTAATTCACCTTAAAGTATGGCTTTACTTCTGAGGGGCAGCACTCACATAGGGGTTTAACTGAAGCAGTTTATTTTTTCTTGCTTTTAGCTCAGGCAAATTTCCCTGCTTTTGGTACTGCAGCACTAGACAGGCCCAAAGCAGAGCTGGTCAAAGCCCAGTAAACTCTGTCCTGATAGTGAAGCACATCCGAAGTCACACGGTGTGATGTTGGCCTCCCAGGGACCCTCCTGAAAACAATGTGCTATCCCAGCCGCAAATATTTGCTGAAATTAGATTTCCAGCTTGTTCTGTGACACTTTAGCCATGCAATTCCTATTAATGCAAGCTGAAGCCACTCATCCCATGTAAATATGTGTGCATAGAGCTAGTGCAGGAGCTTCAAGAAGAAGGTAATTATTTTGCAGATGCATGAGGAATCAAAATAAATGTTCTTGTTAGACTAGCAGAGTCTGTCTGGACCCCTTCCACACTCTAATATTTGACTTTAATTTGAATATACACCTATTGTTTGCTGAGACCGTGGGTTTTTGCAGCCCACAGCAGTAGTTCTGTCAGCCCATGCTGGTTCAAGCACCATGCATTAGTCATGAGATGATCTGTGGAGCCAACTTTCATCTGTCAGGGGAGGCTCTTCATATCTGCAGCAGCACTCACCATAGATCAAGTTCTCCTCTTGATAATAATAAAGATTTGCCATATATTTACAGAATGATCCGGTAAATTGTATTACTGCTCCCACACAGGGGAGATGAGGGGTTTTTCCAGTTTCTGGCATTAAACCAGCCGTTTTTTCCCTTTTTGTTCCTCTCTCAAGTTCCTGCTGTTGCAGCAGTTCAGACCAGCTAAAAACCAACACAGTTCAAACTGAATTGTGCATGGGGCATTTGTAAAATTTTTGTGAAGATCCTGTCTTACCCATTGCTTTGTGGAAATCATTCAAGAAGTTAGAGAAGCAAACATGTCTTTAATCACAGGTATTTTACAATTACAAACATGACAGGGTTTATAGGGAAAAGTGATACATTTTATTAGATCAACAAACATCACTGGAAAGAACAGATGCGATTTGGGGCATATAAACACTTTCTCAGGTCTGAAATAGAAGCAGTTATATTCAGATGAAGAACAGCCATGCTGAGGCAGTAGTTTCACAAGCGTTTCTTTTGTCGACGGCACCAATAAAAATGTTTAAAAGATTATTGTAAACCCAGTTCTATTTTGCCATCTGGCTCAGCCCCTCAGACAACTGAACCAGCACAGCCACACTGTGCATGTGTGAATGAGGCCCTGGGGAACCAGAGGAGATAAAGGGAAGTTTGGAGGTTGCTGAAGTGTCTCTGCACAATCCCTGGAAGAAATGACCCAAAATTTTACGTTCTGTATATTGGTGAATGACTTTATAGCAATGTTTAGTTCTTGCTGAGAAGACAAGGAGTGGTGTGAGGACACCAACCTCAGTGAACAGGAGGAGAACAGACGATTCTTCTGTCTGTGGTGAGGTGAGGAATGAAGAAGCAACACTGCAATCCTTCCGTGACCAGACCTGATGACAATGCTGTAGGTTCAGTTGACCTGTGGGATCTGTGTGACTGAACCTCGGTTTAAGACTGTCTAAGCCTGTTGGCAGGGACTTTTGAAAGAACCCATGAGTTTCCTTTAAGGAGAGATATCAAAAACCTCATGCAAATTGCAAACGCTGGCTCCTACACGAAAATTAATTTTGGGGCAACACAATGCTATGGCTTCCACTTGCTGAGAAATGCTTGGATATTGGGGTTTTTTTCAAATATAAAAGCACTCTGCTTGCTTGCTTTCAAACCTACTCAGGTATCACATAAGGCATCCTCTTTACAGCACTAACACTGTATTAGACAGACCAGGCAGGCACTGTGAAAAATTCCAGACTGCACCATTGCTCAGAATAAGTGAATGTGGTCTTCTGGCTCCATCCCTGAAGGAGGGTTCAGGAAAACAATCTGCAGCTCCTGACTGCAGTCAAATGTCTTGTGTGCTTCAGGTCACCACTGAAAAACTCATCAAAAAACTGCTCTGTATTTAGGATATTGGGAAACATGTATGAGATGGAGGTATAGGCAGATTGAAAAATAAAGAGGAAAATAACAGTAATAAAAAAGAACCAAAATGAAAAGCCACTGAATCTCAGGTAGAAGCCATCCAAATCTAGAAATAAAGGAAATGTAAAAACCTTATGTGCAAAGTAAATGTCAGAGTGAGCATAATAAAGGCTAGTCCTAGTCTGACTATTGATTTAGAATACCCCTGCAAAGTTAAAAAATCCACAGGAACGGTCAATAAAACCAGAGATAATGTATTTCCAGTTGAATCCTTTCCTGTTCACGTGGCCATGTCATGACCTACCAGCTGCAGTCCTGGGGAATGGCCCTGTGTCCATACTCTCCCTCCCTCCCTCCATGGACAATGCCTGCTCAAGATGTGCCAGATGCAACCCGAGCAGCAGCAAATCCTTTGCATCTGAACTTTGCCGAGCTTGCCAGGTTGCAAACAGAGCAGACTCTCAGACCATTATCTTTATTTCAGCTGGCCAAATAAATCAGAACCAGCAAGCAGGGGGTAAATTTCCAGTGCTGTGTGTAATGGCTTTAACTTCACAATGTCCCCGACTGTCAACCACAGGTGAATGTCTCGCTCACCGAGCTTGCTGCTCAACGATTACTCCTGTAATAAACACCACCAGCCTAATCCTGCAGCTGTTTATTCAGCAAAATCCCCACTGGTTTTAGCAGGAGCTGTGCCTGAGGGAGTGGCACAGCACGAGGCACGTTACAGGCACAAGCAGGTAAGCTTAGTGACACTTTAGGCAGTTGCCATCCATTCATCCCTCACCCAGCACAGCTCTCCCTGCCACAAATGGCAACACTGCCTCTGTCACTGAAAAAAACACACTAATTTCTCTTGTGCCAGCTCTTCATCACCTCTTCTGTCATAGCCGAAAAATATATCCACATAGTCAAGAAGTAAGTCACTCCCTTTCCCTGGAGCTCATTATCTGAGTATCCTGTAAATTGTGTCCTATTGCCCTTAGTTCTATGCCTGAATACAGCTTTGGGTAATTCTATTCCCCTGGTGTCTGTTTGGGCTCTTTAAGGCTCTTCAATAGCTGAGATGTTCTGCTGGGCAATCGAGTGCTTCAGCTAGAACTGCTATGGTGTTTAGCACTGCAGTTACTGCTGCCAGAAAGGTTTTTTCACTGTATTAGAAATCTGAGCTGGTGTCACGCCTTGTTCTTCCGTAATATTTTTCAACTTCACCTGAAATCCACCAATATAGCAGCATCCTTGGAAATTCTTCATCTTGCAGATTCTCCAAATGATGGTATTTTCAGTGGTGAATGATGGGAACAGAGCTCACAATCCCTGTTCCCCTCCCTTCTTTTTTCCTTATGCACTTTTTCCTGGAAGAATCCATTCATCAGAACATGATCTTCAAAAGGAGTGTAAGTTGTTTTTCACTTGATTCACATCTGCTAAGTAATGCTTCAGCCAGGTCTGCTGTACAGTGCATCAGCACAGAGGCTGAATAACTATCATACAGTGGGTTTGGGTTGGAAGAGACCTTTGATGAACAATCTGTCCAAGCCCTGTGGCAGTGCCCAGTGACCTGACTCCCTCCTTGGCCCTGTTATCACTGCAGACAGAAACCTGAGTGCTGGGAGTGCTGCCTGTGGGGGGGGG